>NCVS01001539.1:124665-204364 GCA_003055095.1 Goniozus legneri | reverse complement strand
GCCATTCTCCAATGATTTCCCCTAACTCCGTTCGCTGACTGGACTATTATAACCCTATGGCCTCACGAAATTGTTCAGTCGTTGCTCGACGCTCAACTCGCGAAGACAGAAACGTTTTCGCTCTCCGCTTCGTCGTTTTAACTCGATCGGCGAGTCGCGAGAGGTGCAAGAAAAGGGTGGACTGTGGAGTTAGCGGAAAGGAAGTAAAAAAGGGGGAAGAAGGGAAAGAGCGAGAGAGAAGGGGAAGAAAAGAAGCGAGAAGAAGAGGCGGTTCTTGTCGTATCGGCGAGAGGGAAAGAGAGAGAGAGAGAGAGGGAAAGAACGCATAGTGGTCGGCACGTGCGCGCGTATGGGAGTCTCGTGACTCGCTCGCGCGCGCCCCGGGGAGACCGAGAGCGAGCGAGAAAGTAGGAGGGTTGCGCGCGCGAGAGAAGCGAAAAGGAGGAAGGAGAAGAAGAAGAGGAAGCGGCCGTGGCGCGAAAGAGCCAGTGCGCCTCGAACCGTCTACCGGGGACCGTCGAAACGCCACTGTCGTACTACCGTTGACCACGTGACTCGCCGACTCGCCGAACTCTCGCGTAAATCTCACCGATCGACAAAGTCGCGATCCAAGTGAAGTTCTTCTCTTTCCGACAAGTTAGCCAGGACTTGTTCGACATCACTCGGCTGAAACTCGAGGATGATAGGGACGGGACGCGACGGCGGTCGCACGTTCCCCGAGAGTGCGAATTCGTGAATGGGATCCCGATCGATAATGGAAGAGAGGACGAGCAACGTTGAGATTATTGATTGCTGATCGCTCGTCCGTTAAAGAGGATCGCGCTCGCATCAGGGCTTCAAGATGAGGGTTGAATTGCCGGTAAGTGGTCATCGAAAATTTTCGCCCTATCGTAAACAACAACTCACCGCTGACTCGACGCTCGCCGCCGCGGTGTTTACAAGTTCGCCGCGAGGGCCGCGATTACGGGATTCCTGATTATTACCGGAGGCGGTGCGCGTACGCGGAAATGGCTCGCCACGGGCAAAGAGCCGAGCCGCCCGTGGACCCCTTTTTAACGCGCTTTGATCATTCGTGGCTTCCGCTTTGGTACTCTCCGCTCTTTAACTTTCGAGGGCGAAAGACCGAGTCGCTCGCGCGTGTGAACGAGGGCCTTTGAACCTCTTGCAAAAGCCGCTACCTTGATACCGCTAGATACGGGGGACGAGGGCTCTCCTGGGCCTTTGATTCGCACGGCACTTCGCACCTCGCGATAAATCCCGATTCTTTCTCGCTTCGTTACGGTTTCTCTTGCGGGGAGAGATGGATCGAAATTTATCAGTTTTCTTGCTTCGTTTTTTTTCCGCCGATGGGGTGGGAGTGCGCGATAAATCACAGACGCGTGCGACTAACCGCGAATGCGCCAAGTCGGTGGCGCGCTTAAATTTATCGACGCGTTCCTCGCTTGTCGGCGCGCGAAGAAAGCACTTCGCTACCGCGCTTTCGTTAACTATGCGGCGCCATCGAGCTTTTTCATTTTACTCGGAAACGATCGACTCGTTTTTTTCTCGCGGTTCGATTTGTCGCTCTTCGCGGAAACCTATAGACGATCGATTTCCTCGAAGACACACGCTCGCGCCAAAAAGTTCGAATCACCGTTGGGGAATTGTTCTCGAGAGTAATTCCATGAAGCATTCTTATTACTTAACTATTTTTAGTCGAGCCAGAGGAATTTTTATTCTCGTACCGTGGGCATTCTAATCTCGCTCCTTCGGCCAAAAAGCAGCTCAATTCCCGAGCGAACTCTGTTTACCGCGAACTCGAGTCGAATTCGCGAGAGAGAAAGAGAGGCCTGCGGAGGAATCCGGTCGTTCCGCGCCGAATCGTGCCGGGAATAAATAAAAGGCAACGAGTGAGAGAAGGGAGGAGAAAAAACCGTAATTGCAGTTAGCTTCCGCGATCGAAGTACCGTGGCGAATAAAAAAACGAGTGAGAGAGAGAGAGAGAGGGAGAGAGAAAATGGAAAGAAACAGAGGAGAGTCGGGGTTAACGGTACGCGATGTTTTGGGTTGCTTCGAAGTTGGTGCTCCGGAGACGACCAGGGGGAGAAGGGACGATCCGAAGGGGGGGAGGGCCCTCGCGGCACGAGTCGTTAATGAGTATAAATTGATTTCGAAGATCGCGAAGTCGAGGAAAATGAAGTGCGAGCTCCCGTCTCGCTCCCACTTCTCGCGCGCCTCGCATACTTAAAGCCTCGGAAGCTAGTTCTCTGTCTTTCCCCGATTCTTCCGTCCCTCGGCAAAGAACATCCTACTTCGACGGCTCATTAACACATCCACGCGGTCCCATCCTCTTCTCTCTACCCGCCGAACCCGCCGCGAATTATAGAAATATAGACGTCAAAAAATCCACCACTCTAACGTTTTCTCGCGAAGCTGGATTTGGCCACCACTGATCGGTGTAAACATTCGCTCCCTCTCTTCTCGGAAGTGTGAATTAACGATCTCATTCGTGCTAACGATCGCGTTTACAAAAATCGCTTCGCGAGAAGGCGTCGTTTTCCGAAAGGTGTCGTTTGCTCGATAATCGGCAAAATTGTCATAAGCGTGCCGTCGACTTCTTCTCCGACGGCGACGAAGACGACGAAGACGACGACGACGACGTTGAGTGAGGAGACGACGAAGACGACGTTGCTTCTGCCGTGGGGCGGTGAGCAATTAGCGACAGAGCGCGCGGCGAGATCAGAGGCCGGAGGGCGGGGTAGGGAGCGGCGGCCTAATTACACACGGTACCGACCGACTTCAAAGGAGCCGCCAGTTCCTCCTCTCTCTCTCCTCCGAGGCATCCCCTCGGCTCTCGCTATCTCGCTCGCTCCCGCGACTCCAAATGGCCAGGGCCTCCTCTCTTCCCCGTGTATCCTCGACACCAGCCACCGGTCTCTCTTCTCTCTCTTTCTCTCCAACACTCTACTCCTCTCTCGCTCGCTCCGACTACGTTGACCCCTCACCGATCGCCGATAGATCGTAGAAATTGAGAAACCGAGTCTACGATAGCTCCACAAACCAGCCTTTGTTGCCCGTTGAACCAATTTCAATCGCGCCGATTCACTCGCGGCGTCGACTCGCAAAACCAAGTGAGAGCACCTCGCCGCTCCTCGCCTCTCTTCTCTTTCCGCTTTACCTCTCCCGATCGCAATCACGCGCAATCGGATTCGCCCGAACGACCGCTTTCGAGGACTCCGGTCGAGGAGAGGAGAGATATTCGTTTGCGGTCGATTCACCTTCCGACCAAAAAATTCCTTTTTTCGCGCCGCGGATAATACTTTCCTCGCGTTCGTACGTCTATTCGTTGTTTTCCTCTCGCGCTCCGCACGCCCGAGCTTCGCGATAAACTTCATTGGAAGCGCGCGAGTCGAGAGATACGGGAAGTACCCGGAGGCAAAGACGGAGGCAATTAATCGATCGCAACGGCAACCGGAAGGGTTATTCGAATTCGACCTGTCGTCCGCGTCGGCGGCATTGTTTGGACGCAAGCCGGCTGACGGTAAATCGCGGGTGGACACCGCGGCTCGGTCCACTTAATACCCCCGGCTCGCGAAATAATCACTCGGCTCGCAGCGTGACCGAGATCGTGAAAATTTCGCGCGAAACGCCCGATAATAAATCTCCTCTAAACGATAATAAATCTCCAGGTTGAAAATTACGCGAGATAAATGATCTCGAGCCGCACGACATTCGGGTTA
The DNA here is from genome assembly GCA_003055095.1 of Goniozus legneri. Classification (NCBI taxonomy): domain Eukaryota; kingdom Metazoa; phylum Arthropoda; class Insecta; order Hymenoptera; family Bethylidae; genus Goniozus; species Goniozus legneri. Next base: position 200,645 of record NCVS01001539.1, on the reverse strand, counting down.
ATATCGCTGATATATGAGCTCGCGTACACGAGTGGCCAACTTTTTGCCGCGTTACCGAAACGAAGATGACGAGATTTCATCGATCAAAAGAGTTTCCCCGTGCCGCGAGGATGGACGGGTAAAATGTTTTGAGAAGCTCCCGCAGATATTTCGGAACGGCTTGGGTATCGATCGAGCGAAATAGCGCTCGCGACGGGGACGACGGCGTTCGCGCGCGGATCTAGCTTGCGCGCGCCATCGTCGAGTCATCAGTCAAGTCTTTGAGACCGGCTTCGAGCGTGGTCCCGCAGAAAAAGGTCTTTTGCCGATCTGACTTGGCGGTGAGATCAAACGTTTCACGGTCCCCCGGCTTGGTACGCGCTTTGAACCGAGTGCTCTGTGCGCGCACGCGCGCGCGTGCATTTGAGCCTCTAAAGAGAAGAGAAGGAAAGAAGGAGAAAGAGAGAAAGAGAGAGGAATAGAGTTGGACGCTTCATAGACGCGGTACCTAGGGTTGGCTAAGACGCGTTTACTTTTCCCGACGTCGGGACGTCGTCAAAAGCCGGGAAAGCTACCGGTACCGGAGAATCGTCAAATCCGCGAAAAGCTTGACAAAAGGAAAATAGACGACCAAACAAAAACATCGTGTGAAGTTTTCTCTCTCAGGGGCGGGCAGTATCGGAAATGTATAATCCGCGCGACTCGTCGCGTCCGAAACAGCCGCTCGTCCGCGATAAAACGTCACTCCTGTCTTCGAACGGGGAACAAAAAACGATTGCTTTCCTCTGGAGAGTATCGAAAATTTTTCACGCCCCGGGTGTTCGCGATCGCACGAGTCCGTTTTTGCGTTCTTACCGAGAAAATGAAAAGAAAAAGAGGGTAAGAAGAAACGCGAGGATTGTGCTCGCGAGCGCGCACATCCCGGACGCGCTTGTTCGTCTCTCTCTCTCTCTCTCTCTCTCTCTCTCTCTCTCTCTCTCTCTTTCTCTCTTCTGCTGGCGCGAGTCTCTCGCGGGAAGTTAGCAAGAAGACGGTGTAGGCGGCGGTGCAGATCAAAGGCGCACCTCGGGCGTGAACGAGCGAGCGGGCACGCGGCCACCGCTCAAGTAGAGAGCGGCGGCGGAAGGAGCGCGCCACCAATTCTCTCTTTCTCTCCCTCGACGAACGGCACACATCCAATATATTCCCCGCGTCTCGCTCTCGCACTACCATTACCGTCGCCATCACCGTCATCCACTCTCCTTTTTTTCCCGCGCTCGCGCGACTTCTTATCGAATTTCGTATTTCCCTCATCTACGGGCTCGAGTTTGCGGAGAGCGTTGATCTCGGGGAAACCGGGGTTGACCCGCATCGCGCGTACTCACCGGAAAGCCCGACCGATAAATTAGTCGCCGGGAGACATCCACTCGGGTCTTATTCCTCGGTTCGTTTGTAGACGATAGCGCGCGCGGTCCCGCGAAGAAGAGGAGGAGGAGATGAGGGAGGAGGAGGAGGAGGAGGAGGAGGTGGAGGTGGAGGAGGAGGCGAAGGAGGGCAAAGTCGTGCCGTGGCTAAAAGAGAAAGAACGAAAGGAGGTGAGACGAGGCGCGCGGTGCGCAGGGCAAGGCAGTCATATTTCAGCCCTTGTTAGGCCGAAGGGGCCCCCGCCGTGCAACGGGGATGGGGGAGAAAATCTCTTTGACTCGCCGCTCCGCGCCTTAATCCGCCTGCCGTACCCTATCTTACCACCTGCTCCCCCTCCCTCTCTCTCTCTCTTTCTCTCTCTCGTTCTCCTGCGAATCCCCCTACCATTTTCCGACTCTCCGTCATCTCTCGTTTCTCCTTTTTTTTTATCCTCTTCCAGCCGCGCACCTTCTATCCTCTTCCGGCGACTTAGAACTTTGTCGCAAATTACTTCGGATACTAATCTCGCTCGTTTCTTCCCGGTGTACCCTCGTTAAATTATGCTTAAGGAAGGAAAAGAGAGAGAGAGAGAGAGACGGGGAGGGAGCGAGAGAGAAGAAAAAAGGACGAGGGGCGGCGGTGGAGGTAGAAAGAACGAGCCTTAAATGCGCAAAAGCCCCGGTTAAACGATGGGAAGAGTTTCGGGCTTCGCGCCTCTTATATCGAGGGGAGAGGGGAGAGAGGCCATCGACTCGATTCTCTTATTTGGGTATCGGGGGACCGGGGACCGAAAACGGTAGCCGAAAACGATATCTCGATGAGCATCCTCTGCAGGTAGACAAGGAGCGTAGTGAGTGAAAAGGGAGTGGGAAAGGGGGTAGAGGAGAGAGAGAGAGAGAGAGAGAGAGAGAGACGCGATATTTTTATTGGCGTTGCGTTAATGCGAAAGTTTGCGTGTACGGGCCGCGTTCGCCCTGGCGCACCTCCGAGGGAGAGATAAAAGAGGTACTCGGTAATGGTAACGAGACCATCGGCGATCTCTCACCATCATCGTCAACACAGAGGGACTCGCGCGCCAGCGAGAGACCAAAACGCGATGCGAAACGATCAACGGGGCTCTCGCGCTCGCTCAAAGGCGCCGCGCCGCGGACGATCCGCGGCTATTTTTAACCTCTTTTCGCGTTCGTATTCTCTCGCTCTCCTCGTCTCCTTTTATCTCGCGTCTCTTTTCACGGAGCAGTATCGACGGAATGCCACGCACCGCCAGCCACGAAAGATGAAAGCCTTCGGTGGGCCGGTGGGGGAAGATCGATCCGCAAAACTGAACCATCCCACTCGCGATCGATGACAGCCGTTCGAGCGCGACGATTGGCCTCCACGTCGGTGTCCCTTTGTGCGAATCGATTCGATATATTCGACCCTCTCTACGCCATCGTGAAAATTACAACCGCCGAATGTTTATCTCGCCGGTACGACTCCGAGACCGTCGCGTTCGTTCGAGTTCGAAATTTTCGGCCTCGGATCATTTTTTCCTCTCGTCACGCTGTCCGCCGCGATGCCACTTTCGAGAGAAAAAAAAATTTCGTACAGAACGAAGCTTTTTGTACGCGTCCCCGGGGAAATTTAACGGGCAAAGCGAATCGATAAGTTCTCGTCGATAAAAGGGGGAGAGGCGTGTGAGTTCTCTCTCCTCTTCTGTATAATACCGGGTGGAATCGGTTCAACAGCTACCGATATACACAAACCGACGCGCGTTTTCTCGACTCGGCCCTTCCCCGCTAACAGCGTGCGCACGCGGTCTCGGCTTTGTCGGCCTTTGTCACGGAGATTATGCGACGGTTGGCAAATTATGACGGACATCTTCACGCCCTCCCGAACACCTTCGCCGCGAGAAAAGAAACTCGCACGGGGGGCACGAGTACTCGTTCCCTTCTTTTTTTCGGACCAGTCGGTGCGCCCGGTTTTTAGCAAACTCGAGATTCAAGGAAATTATGCCCGGGGCAAAAAAGTCTGATCGAATGGGCCCGAGGTGACAGTACGCGTTCATTTTTCACGCGAGAGCCAGGGAGCGCGGATTCATTTTTCAAGCGAGACTAAACGTGTCAAAATACGGTAGCTCCGTACCACCAAGCGTTTCTAACCGAGTCCGGGAAAATTTCTACCCGTATCTTCGTAAATTGCTTCACGATAGTTAAGGTCCCATTGGCGGCTCGTCTTTGATTTTTTTTTCCTACACCGCTCCGAAATCTAGATGTTGAAGAACCGAAACCACCCCCAACGGCGGCCCTCGAGTGCCTCGCCTTTCGGAGATTTTCCCTGATTTACGACATAATAAAGCAGTTACGCAAGAGCGAGGTTCGATCCGCGGTGAATTTTATTTACGACCTGCGCGAAAGTTTCGATTCGTCGCGGATTTTCGAGATCGCCTCGGACCCCGCCCCGACGCTGATCGCATTGGACATCGATAATTCTTCGGCCTAAAACCCTCTTAATCCGAGACGAGGCGGCAAAATCGAATTTCCACGTTCTAGCGTTCCGAATTTCCATATTTTAGTCGACGATCGTAGAGAATCGTAGGATCCACAAATCGCTCGCTCGTGTTTTTCTTCTCGCCGCGAGCTGGCGAAATTGACGGGCCGGCGATCCCTCGGTCGAACGTTTTTTTTTTTTTTCGGAGGAGAAGAACAAGGTGGGGGCATTTGGTACTCTATTGGGAGTCAATCTACCGTCGTGACCCATTATACTCGATCCGTAATTGCGTCGCAACAACGTTTCTCCCGCCGGTGCGGCGGCTCTCTTTCATCTCGGTTACCCGAGAGACCGAGAGAGCTTCTGTTTCCGAGGTGTTTCCGCCGCCGGCTACCGTACTGGAACTCGATCCTAAGTAGTCACTTTCGCGTGGCGACGGGGGGAAAGGGAAAAAGAGAAAAGCGAGACCGATAGCGGTGAAACACGCCGATGTAAAAGAAAAAAAGGGCCAAGTGATGAGATATCTATCCGCGTTTATCTACCCCTTCTCCCCCCGATGCACTTAACCGTACCAATTTTCGGAATCGTTTCCATCCACGCGCCTCTCTCTCTCTCTCTCTCTCTCTCTCTCCCTCTCTTCGTAGCGTAATTGAGTCTTGATTTTCAGATCGCGCTGTGCCTCGGCATCCTGGCCGTAACGACCGTCGCCGACGACAAACCGACGAACACGATTTCCGTGTCGTCCGGTACGCCCGCGATGCAGAGCAATACATTACAGAAACTTATCAAGATATTGGAGAAATATGGACTGGAGGAGCAAAGGGGACTGAAGAGGGTGTACCTGAGCAACAGGTCGATCACGTGCAACGACGGTTCGCAGGCGGGATTTTACCTGAGAAAGTCGCACGGTTCGAAACGATGGATTATATTCCTCGAGGGCGGCTGGTATTGCTACGATCATAAGAGCTGCAGGAACAGGTGGCTCAGGCTCAGGCATCTGATGACATCGACTCAATGGCCGGAGACACGCGATGGTGGTTCTTCTTTTTTACTCCATTTTCTCTCCTTCTCTCCTCTTTTTTCAATTCAACCCTGTGATAAAGTTCGACTCTCAGCTCCGAGATTTTTTACCTCGACATTTATTACACTTTGATGCCCGAAGTCGTTACGAACCCGTTCGCGAAATATTCTTCCCTCCCCTCACCCCGATCGATTAATTGTGATGTAATTTTAACGAGTTTCTCGTCTCTCTCTCTCTCTCCCATAGTCGGTGGCATGCTGTCGGCCAATCCCGAGGAGAATCCGTACTGGTGGAACGCCAATCACGTGTAAGTAGAGAGTCGCGCGGAATGACAGAGCTAGTCGTCGACCGGGCGAGACTGATTAAACGTCTACCGATATTCCGCAGATTCGTTCCGTACTGCACGAGCGACAGCTGGAGCGGCACGAGAGTCTCGCCAAACGACATGTTCTCGTTCATGGGGGCGGAAATCGTGTCGCAGGTCGTGAGGGATCTGATACCGCTGGGACTGGAGAACGCGAGCTCGCTCATACTGGCCGGTAGTAGCGCCGGTGGCACCGGTGTCATGTTGAATCTGGATCATGTTCACAACCTCGTTCACCACGAGTTAGGTGAGTCGCGCGGAGCGTTGATAGACTTTGAGTTTAGCGTTACGCGTTGCACGTCGCTCAACAATCGAGACGCCGAATCTGCGCCCGCTTAGACGTTATACCCAACTTGGCCAGCTTTCATCCGGATTAACGCGGAATTCCCCGACGAAGTTAATCGTCGGCACATCAGCTGCACGTCGAATCGGGAGAGTCGCGCTAACGAGTTCGAGAACTCTGTTAGCCGATGCTTCGTTGACTTTTCAACGCCCGGAGTTTTTAATTCCGACTCCGGAAATTTTATCAGGGTTTTGTCGGAATTTCAACGGTTTCTTAGTCTTATTGTCAGACATTTGTATTCAAATTCTACAGTCATGAATATAAAAATTTATTTTATTGAATTTGGGAAAATCGCGATTGAAAATTAATAAATAATAAAAAAAAGAAGAATATAAACGATTTTTCAAAAATTAATACAAATTTTGTGACTCGGGATGCGTTTATCGATTGCAGGGCTGAAACACATCGCCATACGCGGTGTCTGCGACTCCGGCTGGTTCCTCGATCGAGCCCCCTACTCGCCGAACGGTCTGTCGCCGGTGGACGCGGTGCACAAAGGCATGGAGCTTTGGAAGGCTCGCATGCCGCGAAATTGCGCCGCCAAATATCCCAACGAACCGTGGAGATGCTATTTCGGATACCGACTGTATCCCACTTTGACCGGTAAGCGATATATTTCGGACTCCGTTAAAGAAAGTCGATCGAGACACGTCCGTTGCAATCTCTCCTACTTGCAGCTCCGCTCTTCGTCTTCCAATGGCTCTTCGACGAGGCTCAGATGTCCGCCGACAACGTAGGCGCGCCCGTGACGAAGCAACAGTGGGACTACATACACAAGATGGGCGACAGCCTGCGGCAGACATTTGAAAATGTTAGCGCGGTCTTTGCCCCGAGCTGTATTAGTCACAGCGTCTTAACGAAGCGGGATTGGCAGCTGGTTAAAATAGACGATGTTTCCTTGGCACAGGCTTTACATTGCTGGGAGCAAACGCCGCTCGAAAACCACCGTAACGAGTAAGTTCGCATCAAGGCTAATCTCGCTTTCGAAAACATTTTGCTATATCTTGAGATTCGATTCTTTCAAGCAGTAAGCACGTGCAAATCGAGACGAATCAGCCGTGCGCCAAATCCCTGCGAAAATTGCTACGTTCGGGACCCACCAAGAGCAATAACGGCACGGCGTTGCTGGAAAATGGCAAGAACAGGAGAAACGACGCGACACCGGAGTCTCGACAGGGTGTGATGGACGTGGGTGCGCAGCCTGAGCGTAGAAAGCTCGCCTCGGGACTCGCGCAGGGACGAGAGAATCGGAAAAAGCGGAGAAGGAAGTACAAGGGCAGGAGAAGAGACAGGAACAACAATAAAGAGGGGCGACCGAAAAAAGAGAAGCACGAACGTCGCAAAATGGCAGGTACGTGTCAAAATATCGGGTACGATACTCCGTAATATCGGAACAATTGGAAAAAACAGTTTTTCGTGTTACAGGACGACGGAAAGGTGGCAAGCAGAATAACGCGAACAATCACACCGCGCTGTTCAACGGTACGCGACCGCAACGCTCGGTGATACCGTCTGGCAAGCGCAAATGCGCGCAAGGTTGTCAGTTCCAACTGATCGAGCGCTGCACCTGGCCCCAGTGCAATCACAGCTGCCCGAAATTGCACAATCCCTTCACCGGCGAAGAGATGGACTTTATCGAGCTCCTCAAGAGCTTCGGTCTCGACATGAAGAGCGTCGCGAACGCCCTCGGCATCGACATACAAACGCTCAACAGCATGGATCACGACGAGCTGCTCAATCTGCTCACGCAGCAGGCCAACTAGGTCTCCGCACATTCCCTGGCGAATCGCGTCAGCGATTTCGCTTCGGTCGTTGAGCGAAAAAAAAATGTATATCTTCGGCCAAGCGTGGCAAAGTACTACACTCAAAACTCGCTGCACCGTGTACCCATCGTGCTCTTTGTTTTCACCCTTTTTCGCCCATCGTGCAATTTTTCAAATATTCCCGTTTTTTTACGAAAAAAAAATCGGGAGTTCGTACAAAAAGTATACCATTCAAAATATAAATGATTGGTCGGAGTCGTACTCTCTTTTTAACGGAAAAATATCGGTCCATGCGTAGTGTGCACAGGTTGAATTCGAGCGTTGTGCGTTCGTTCAATTCTTAGCCGTTTATTCAGTTCCATGCGTGACTGTGAAAGTATGAAAAGAAAATCACATCGAACGTCATTGTACCAAATCCCTCCACTCGTTGAATAGAAAGCACAACGCGTTATGAAAAAGAAAATTTATTGTAAAGGAAAATTGATGTACATAGATAACGCAAGTTTGATTTGGCGTGATCGTAGTGCCGCTCTCTTGGGAAATCGCTTTCTCGTTTTGGTACGATCAGAACGATCATCGACAGCGAATAAAATAATTCGAAAAGAGAAAACAGACGTAAACTTTCCTCGACTACGGCTCCAAAGTAAAAATATTGCTTTATAAATCGAGAAACGCCTCCTTAATTTATTATAGGTCTTAAGTGAAAAAATTAACGAATATATTGTTATCGAATAGTACATACCAATTTTATCGACGCGCGTTGCGCGATTACAGCGTGGCCGTAAAATTTTATACAACAACGCGCTGATAAAATTCTCGAAAATCCTTGCGCGATTGTATAGATGTAAAGGAAACGTTGGCCAATGCGCGCAAAGAATAGGACACTGCGATTTATCGGCTAAACGGTAACAAGCGAATACGTTGACGTTAACGTCGATTGCGTCGATACCGTACGACCGGCCTGGAAACCGTTTTTCATAGACTGATTAAATTATCTACCTCAGCGAATCAAATCGTATTAACGTCCTACGTTTACTATATATGCGTCGGTCTGAGAAAAATAACGAGATAACTAAGTTAATTAAGCTTTACAAACTTATCCATACAAAGTTGAATTCTAATCCTATTCAAAAATCAAACGAGGAAATTTTCAATTTTACTTTAGGGACATCGCATATTTTGCATAGATACTTTCGCGTACACATGTGAGAAATTTTAGATTTCAACTCTGTATTTGTCAAGCTCTTGTAAAATATAATCATCATGTTGATGTTATTTATTTACGTATTTAACGTAAAAGCAGTATCGATGAGTTCGCTACGTTTCTACGTGACATATTAACTTATCGAAGTAACCAACGCGCGGATATCACTTAATATCATTATCAATGTCTTAACGAATTATTTATTCTATTCGGGAGATTTTGTGTAAAATGTTATCGTTTATTTGTGTACTATAACTTGTAACATCGATCCGGAGAAACGGAAACTGTAAATAAATTGTGTATAACTGTTTTATTAAAATTCATAGTGTTCAATAACAGCCTTATTCAAACTACGTCACCTCCCCGATTTTCATCCGACCGAAATTCAATCCCACGATTTACAACTTGATTAGGTTCAATCGTAAACTCAAAACAAAACTTCAAGCTATTAATAGACAACAACGTAACATAATTGATAACTGCTAACTCACTGCAACGTCGATTGAGATTCTACAATCGCCGCATCGTAACTGGCCACTAATACACTGTATGTTGTAGCTCGATCGACTCGGTAGAATTGCGCGTATCGCAGTGATTAAAGTTGCTATGACGATAACTAATGGCGCTAAACACGTGACGTGTATGACCGAGTTAATTATATTGTAAGAACGCGGAACGAGCCGATAATTACGAAACGCAATCGTCGATCGCAGATGTTCGAGAGTGCCAAATGGACGTGTAAATCGCATAAGCCAAGTGGATCAAGGTTTTGGAACTGCGATATCGTCATTCCATCGGTAGATCGACTCGAACGAGATCGATATTTTAGCCAGCGGACAATTAAGTTTCCCTCTTTACTCGACTGTTTCCATTTGCAATTCCATAGCGAGATTGTATGAACGGAATTTCGAATTTATATTTCAGTTACGTTCCTTGTTGATTGTTTGTTTATACCGACGCCTGTTGGAGAACAACTCGGCGTGCCGCGCAACACCGCCATCGGAGTAGAAAAAAAAATTGCAAATAGCGTGCACGTGCTCTGAATTAAGCACTGTGCGGTCGGCAGTTTTCAACGATGACACGTGTACGCCGGGTCGCCTGTTCGGAGGCGTCACGAACATACCGTACTCCGCCTCTGAATTTACGTTTTCTCTTTTCACAATTAAGCTACTTTTTCGCGTATTAAAATAACGAACTCTAAAATAGATGAGGTGAGAAAAATTACAGGAATGGAATAACAGGAGAATCGAAAATTCGTAGAGAGCGAAATTCTGAAACGCAAATACGTAGTCTGGTGTGTACTGACTGAGATCGATTGACGTTGAGACTATACGAGGCTTTTCCGTCGGGGTTGTCCTTTCGCGTGCGTTCGTCGCGTCTCTCTCGTTGACGCGCGGAGGATGAAGCGAGAGGGACACCCACTTGCTCCGGCGAGAGAGCTCGAGGGCGATAATTGAACGTAGATACTGACAGCGCTGTGTGTGCTCACTCCCCCCGTTCCGAGCGTATATCTCTCGCCTATACCCATCTCGCTCCGATCCTCGCTATTCTCGTTAAATACCCCGGTGCCAGCGTTCCCCGACTCTTTCTCCCGCTTTTGTGCGCTCTGTACGTCGTTCGCTGCGGTGCGCGCAGGAAATGGCGTTTAATTTTGCCCAGCGGGGCAGGTCAAGTCGTCCCGCGTTAGACGATCATCTCTCCAGGCAAAACGTTCAATTATTTTTCGCTATCTCTCTCTCTCTCTCTCTCTTTCTCTGTCCACTTTTTTAACCCGTTCGCAAAAGCGCAAGACTCGCGAGAAAGCCGAGCGTCCGAAAAACCGAAGAACATCCACACCCGAGTTCCCTTTGTCCGAACTGTATATCTTTTCTTATCGATTGGGTGCGCATTCGAGATCGCCGTAAAGCGGGAAATTTACGATCGACGGATCCGCATTTCCGCGGACGGCGCATAGGCGCGCAAATCACGATCAAGGCTCGCGATACACGCGCGTCACGAGCAATGTCACGTTCCAATCTAATCTGACGGGTGCTACGTAAATATAACTAGGAAAGATCGATTCGATCGCGCGTTCGGTACAAATCGTTCGATATGTCATTATCAATTTGTCCTTTGGGACTCGCCGAGATTGACGATTAATTAGCTCAATAAGCGACGTTTGACGTTGTTGTTCCTCTCCCGGAGCGATTCGAGTTGAAAAATTTTTACCGTTTTCAAGAAATCGGTATCTCATACCCTCTCATTGTTAAATTATATCAATTTTTATTTGTGATTTTCAAATTTATAAACGCAGTGGTCGTTTTATTCCAGCATAAAATTTCTGAATAATTGATAAAAATTCGAGTACAAACACCCAACGATACGATTAAGAAACCGTTAAATTTCGAAGAAAAACCGGTCAAATTTTTTGACTTTGGTAACTTTAGATGAAATTTTTTCATGTCGCGCGTGACGGGTAGATCGGAAAGAGAAAAAGAGGGAGGAGGTGCGGACCGGCAACGTGTCCCCTTCCTTTTTCCCTCGCCACGCGAGCAATTGACGCGTCCGAGGAAGTGATGGAAGGATGGTACAATGTGCTTGAACGTTCCCGGTAAGCGTGTGGGTACAATATTAATCTGGTCCGGTTACCGGTCTAACTGCAGCCCGGTTCAGTCATTGAGGTGACTCCCGACGGCCAGTGGTTAACGTAGCATTAAATTTTCATCTTTCGCTCGTCGGCTCTCACCTTCGTTGCACGCGCTCGTTCGATAACAAATGGAAAGACACTCGCGGATGTAATACGTGGCGCTCGCAGGTGCAACAAGCTCGGGGCCGGTTCGCGCGAAAGCTCTCGCACTGAATGACAGTTCGATCGGCATCGACGAGAGTGCTCGGCGATGTGCACGTGAACGGATACCGGAGGAAACCTACCAGTGGAAGTTGTCCATTATCGCCTTGTCATGATCAGGGGGACGATAATATTTCTCTTACAGCTCTTGTTCTGCGAGATCGGTAAGCTCGCGCGGTCGACTACAAACGGGAGACGAAATAATGGCGGAATGTTGATTTCACAGCGTTAACGAGCCAATGCGGCAAGGTCTGGTTGACCGTCTCGTCGTTGTGGCGACCGATAGCGGCGAGCGACAAAGTGGTAGACGCCGAGCTCGAAGTGAACTGGGACATCGAGTGTCCAACGAGGTCGGAAGCACCGGACACCATAAAAGTGTTCATCGACGATCCGAATCACAGTAAATAACGTTAACTCCTCGCTCTACAGCGCTCGAATGTTAGAACGTACAAATCCAATCGAACTTTTCGCTTACAGATAAAACGTCGAAACCCGAACTGATATTGTCGGCGCTGGGCTACCCCCGCGGTTATTACAGAACGAACATAACGGTGGGACGACCGCCGCTCCCGGGCGGATGGGATACAAGGGACGGAGCCACGCTTCCGGGCCCGCATTGCCTCAAGCATCACGCGGCTCTGTACAAAGACGGTGTTATTCTCGATAGCGTGTGTTTAAAAGTTTGGCCAACGTGGATGTACGATTTGAGGTAAACGCGACGAGCGATCGAATTTATCGAAATTTACATTAATTTTTTTATTCGCGAATCGAAGAACGCAGTTGGGGAGGCTACCCATAGGCAGCCTCATGATACCAGGCACGCACAACTCGGGATGCTACAAGCACGGCGACCTCACCCGCAGGGACGCCTTTCAGCGATACTTGCTGACTCAAGATCGGGACGTGTGGACGCAACTGGTGCACGGCATAAGGTACCTCGACATACGGGTCGGTTATTACCCTTCGATTCCGAACGGCACAGCCGTCGCCGAGGAGTGCAACCACGTGAGCCGATTCTGGATAAATCACGACATCATCCGCATCACGCCGCTCTCCGACGTTATAAACGACGTCAGGAACTTCCTCGACGTTGCCCGTGGCGAGGTTGTCGTTCTCGACTTTCATCGGTGAATAGAATTTTTCGAATCGATGTGCAGGATAACTCGAAAAATACTTGGTTAATTTTGCTGCTGTTTTATATACATTTATGGATCGTTTTGTCTAGATTCCCCGTGGGATTCGAGGGCAGGCCGAGCAGACACCGTCGCCTGGCCAGCATACTCCACAAGGAATTCGGAGACTTGATTCTGAAGCCGGACAAGGGCATCGACGGTCTCGGACCGACCCTAAACGATATCTGGACCGGGGGCAGCCGTTTGATAATCTGCTATGGCGACAAGCGGACCGTCAATGGTGAACGCGAATCCATTCTCACGGAATTCAGTGATTTAATTCCTCTTCCTCTGGTTTTTCAGAGTACGACTGGCTGTGGCCTGCGATTACCCAGGCCTGGGGCAATCAGCAAGACGTCGTAGGTCTGTTCGAATATTTGGACGAGGTAATCATGAGGCCGCCCAAGGTCAGGAACTCCCAGAACATGCTATGGGCGGTAATGGCGGAGCTGACCGCACGACCGCTGGACTTCATCTTCAATCCGTCCGGCGGGCTGCGTCAGATGGCCGATGCCGTCAATCGTAACCTCACGTACAAGTTTCAAGAGAAGTGGTGGAGAAACACGAACGTCGTGGCGACGGACTTCTTCCTGGGCAACAATCTTATCGACGTGTCGATCGAGGCCAATATCAAGAAGAGCAACATCGCCCAGTGACGCAATTCCCAGTAGTAAGAAGACACGATTGAATCAAAGGGACGAGGATGAATTATTCAGAGTAACTTTACGACTTCGAAACAAATCGAATAATCGACAGAGATTTGAATAACTCGGATCGATTTATTCGTGCTTTTCCTCCCGATTATTTGTGCCACTTCAGGTATAATCCTCTTAATTAATGTCAAAGCACTTAGAATATCGAGGATTGTGCTGTAATTTGTCAATAGTAAATAATACATTCATGAGTTGTAACAATAAAAATTATGGTAATGATAACTTAGCGATTATTCCCCTATCATATTTCCTTTGTTGTCTAAAATTAAGTGTTCAAAATAATTTGAACAAAATCATAAAAAAAAAGCCAAAAACAAGTTTTCCATTTATACCTAGTCGCCTACCTGAATAGGATCGTATTTATGCGTCCTTCGCATAATGTAACGAACGGAAGAACTGGCGACTTTCGGTTTTGTGTTACAGCCGTCTCGCGCCACCCAGACACGTGTTCTCGCTCGTGTCGTAGTGAAAAGCGTTTATTGCGATATAAAATGTACGAGCGACAGTTTGAAAGTGGAGTAATTCAAGAAGTTTGGGCTACTTACGCGCAATGGTGTTGCATTCATATAACGAAAATGATCGTGCTTATTTGGTTTACTGGTCGATTTCGAGTAACCAGGCAGGTAGGATAAAGAATGTAGAAAAGGGAAGGCTGAAAACTTTGTTGGTTAGTTGAAAGAATTGGTACATTCATATTTAGGTCATACATAGCGAAGAGGACAGGATGTGGATGAAAAATCCGAATGTTACTTTGTGTCCAACTGGAGGTGGCCATCCGGATGTCGATCGTATAAGAAGCACTCACAGAAGTGAACTTGAAATAGTACTGCCTTATTTAGTAATCATTCCTATTTGGTTGGGCACATCTCCTTCAATAACATTTGCCAAGCTCATGATCAATGTTTTTGGTACTATGAACATCATTTACACTTTGGTACAAATGCAAATATTGAATTTACGTCCCTGTTTTATTACTGTCTTATACTTATTTAATCTCCTTATACCTTTTTATGTTGCTATAATTAGCGTTACTTATTATGCTTTATAAACGGATTTTTGAATATAGAAGAGTTTAATACAAATTCAAAGAATAACATTTTTATATTTTTATTAATATATTGTTAATATAAGGATATACATTTGCTTTCTTTAATCTTCGATTAAAAACAATAAAAACTTTTGATAAAATTCTAATAAAAATACGATTATTTCTATACAATAGAAATTTATAGCAACGCATCATACATGTAGAGATAAACATGAGATATACTTTCTGATGTATAACGATATATATCTTAAGATTACAATAACAGGAACACATTTGATTGAGTAGAATTCGAAACGTGAATAGGCGCATCGATATTATATTTAGATGTGTATAGGATGTATTTTGATCGTTAAAATGACATGATTTCTGTTGCTCAGAAACTACTGGTATTCGAAATAAATAAAACTGTTGTTAAAAAAAAATGAATGATCGTTGTATCTATTTACTGATAAGTTCCTAACTGCAGTCTGTTTGTCGAGTATTATTAATGGTATAGAATTCTAGAGCATTCAAAAAAGTTAAAAAAGTAAACTTCCTCTAGGCACTCAGTGCATGTAAAAAAATTCCTCAAGTTTTGGCACATTCGTGAACTCATTTGACATTACACATTGTAATTTTATATAGTATACCCAATCCGTTACCAATCGGACTTCGGTACAATCGTATAGGCCGATTACTTATTATCTGAGTGGCCTAATTCTTCCAACTGAAAAAAATGAACCATGATAAGTTTATGATAAGCTATGCGATTAGTCGATTGCAAGAAATATCAAACATTTACTTCTTTTTCCTCATCAACTTCGTCTTCTTCGTCGTCGGAACCATGCACAGAAGCTGCCGGTGTAGTATGACGAGAGGAGGAAGGCGATGGCGGTTCACTAATAGGTCTGGGGTAGTTGAATCGACCAACCCCACTTTCCGGATATTCAGATGCAAGTTCTGGGTAGACCTTGATTAACGCTTTCATGCGGGCCTGTCTGTAGTACTAAAATTGGAAGAATAAAATATTTCAAACAAAATTCCGGATTATAAAATTATTTTTTCATAATAATTACTCACTACACCAAGATTCCTCCAGTCCAAAAGATCACTTAAACGCTCAGTACGATTTCTTTGAATAATACGTTGTCTACGACTAAGACGAGCGAAATCAAACATGTATTGAGCTAACTGCTGCACACTGTTTTCTAAACTTATAAAGCGCCGGTCTACGATATAAATTCCATAACTCATAGGATCTGCAATATGGTCTTGCATAAAGCACCCGAATCCAGATAAATTTGTAGTAATACTGGGTATGCCCATGACGGTGCATTCAGCTGGTGTGTATCCCCAAGGTTCATAGTAAGAAGGAAAAACTCCTAAATGGCAACCTCTCACAAATTCTTCATAATCTAAACCGAATAGTGGATTTGTAGATGAAAGAAATTCTGGATGAAATATGATCTGTGAAAAAATAAAATTTGTTATTCGTAAACGAATAATATGTAATATCGTTTACTAGCGTGCATTTTATTCACCTTTACTCTATCATTTACAGTATTGAAAAGATTACACCTCCTAACAGCATTCAAAACAGGATCGTTCCAGTCGTCTACGACATTGTGCGTAGTAACAGGAGGTAGTCCGTTTCTTTGCAACGCGTATAAGCAACTAAAATGATAATGAATATTAATAAGTGTTAAGAAACTTTCGACACAGTAATACATACCGCTTAATTTTAATAGTATCGTCTTTCGTTAAGAATTCTTGAGACTCTGGCATACGTCCAGATAAACACATTTCATACATTCGTTTGCCAATTTTTTCTTGTATATCGCTTATAGTGTTTTTGAGTGCTTTAGTAACTGCATGTCCACGAAGAGACTCAACGTTAAAGTTGTTAGTCCTCGCTGGGAAAATGAGAAATGCTACCACTGTCATATCTGGTCTTGACGTTTTCAAATAATGATTCAATCGGGCAAGAGCCTCAATGAATATATCAGCTCCCTTATTTCCAAACTCATAACGTCCGGCAATAAAGAAGTAAAGAGTTTTATCTAGATCGAAATCAAAGTGCCTGTAATTATTTAAAATATAGTAATATTATTGTTGAAATCTGAATTACTAAAATTATTGAACAATGATTCTAACCCATAAAAATGACCTCGGACAAATTCATGGATTTTTTCCTTGCTGACAGCGTGTAAATTCTGAAATTCGTGAAGAGCGGCAAATTTCTTGACATTGAGTCCATTTGGAGTAATTATGTCGGGTTTCCGTTTAAGTAAATGTTCTGCTTCAAGTCCAGTAATATCAGAAACGGTAGTAAACACATGCGTCAAATGTGAAGCCGCTCGTTCCATACAATATCGATGATATATTTGTCTTTTACCAGCTTCTTCATCCACATTGAACTGAATGTAAATAAAAAATATTTATTGTTGTCAACTGCTAGTGAATATTGTAACTATTAGCTACCTTATCTAAGTTGTTGTAGAAATCAGTTTTTCCAGCGCAAAGATATCTACCAAGTAGAGTTGCATGAGTGGTAAATACTGTAGCCACATCTACATGTCTTGTTCTTAATGCAATTAAACCAACTCCTGCTTGCCATTCATGGCAATGAACTACAATTTTAGGTGGAACGTCTGAATAGCTCTCTGCTGCTTTTCTGTATAGGGAAAAATTATATTGAAATAATTGCAGTAATTTAGCTAATCGATCAATTTTACCTGAATTCAGTAATAAATTGACATGTGAGGTATCCAAGTATAACAGCATCATTGGCTTCAATATCAAGATGTGGAATACCAAGATTACAAGTATTCCATAACTCTTGCTTGTATTCATCTAATTTCCAAGCTGCACTTCCTATGTCGAAGAGGACTATTTGTGGATTGCCATCTACTAACCATGTACCTGTCACCACCTCCACAAATGTTCTTACTTTAAAATATTGCATAAGGCAAAAAATATATATATATATGATAACAATTTAAAAAACCAATCATAATAAACAATAAAATATATAAAAATAAAATTTTCATTCACTTCTATTATAAAACTGAAGCGATCGCCTGTAGCCTAAATTTATATTTATCTAGACCTTGGATAATAGCCAAATAGCTGAACTTGACACATACTTGAATAGCATTGGGTATGATCAATGTAAATAATGTAGTTCAATGAAAATTTTGTTTCAACTAATAAAAAACATTAAATCCTTTCTCACTTTAAATCCTTGTTCCCTTAAAACTTGTACAGCTTGTTTCAAAGGACTACTATCTGGAAATTCAGCTTCTTCAACTTCAGTACGAGCACAACTTTCTTTATATGGACCAATAAGGCAATATTGATCACCCATTTCTTCTGTAGATACATAAGCTTTTGATCGAATTACGGTATAAATACCACCAACTGAAAGAATAAAATTGATTTTAAATTCATAAACATATCGTATGTGATGCTTCTTTAAACTTTTATTATACCTTTATTCGCAGCTTCCCATGCTACTTCAAAATTCCATCTATTTTCTTGTTGTGCAGTATAGCCATGATCCATATATTCTAGTAAATCATTAGTACTGTCTACTCTATAAAATCGTCGAGAAGCACGTTCTCGTGACATTTTTGCTTCGGACCTACATCAAAAATTGAATTTATTTAAATATTTCTGCTTACTATTACATATAGTTACATATGCAGAATATTTTTGAGAATGTAATTTTTTTGTCTTTCATAATACTATTATTAAAAAACATCTTTTAAATTATTATTTTTAATTTTTTATTGTTATTAAAATGAAGATTTTAATTCATATAATTGAATTTTAGAATTATTGTGACGTAACCGCACATGTCATTCGAAACTTGTTATGTCTAATACGATAAGAAATAAATGCCAATTTATAGACTAAATAATTCAAACTATATATCACGAAATATACATTATTTTATTTCTATAAAACTTTTCACTTTCATTCAAAAAACACGAAGAATATTACTTTTTAAAACAGCATTTAACACATTTTTATTCTAAATCAAAGGTTAATAACAATTTTCTGTTATTATCTTCACGAATAAAATCGGTAATACCACTTTTTCCACTTGTAAAATTGAGTAACGATGAAAACCACAAAATTAGTAATTTTTATTACTTACCGTCTAAAAACAGCTCAACACAAAAAAACGAGGATCTCTGGTATAAGCACGGAAAGACCACGGATGATCACAAGTAGATACAAGGTTTTGCGTTCAGGTTCAAATGAAGGTCACCACGGACTATGAAAGGTCACAAGGGCTTGATTGGAAGCGGTATTCACTCAATTTCAGAATGATGTATACTTTATCTGTGATAACTGCGTGGCGTAGAGATGTGTCTTGTGACAACAAGACTAGCCTAGCAAAGATCATATTTTAAGTACATGAAGATAAATACCTGTTACGACATTTTGGCTATTACGAGATTTTAAAGTATATGTATATACTATATATTAAATGAAACAGAAGTACTGTATATTAAAATTCAATACGCAAATCAAGATGTAATTCGTAGAAATCTGGAAACCGAAAACTGGTTTCATAAAAATAAAATGAACTTCACATATTCGAATATTATAAATATTTAATAAACACATGCGCATTAAACATACAAAAAATAAATTCATAGTCTCAGTTACTTAGTAAAACGATTGTTTTTAAAATTATTTTGGGACTATTTAACACAAAAGAATATCTAGCTGAAAAATAAATTATATTAGACAGAATATTAGAATCAATCTTCAGCATACTTGAATTTCTAAAATTAAATTCAAAATTCCGCTTTATTCATTTGCTACATTCCTTTACCAGGTGGCAATGCTATATGCGGCTCACATGTAATCATATAGATTTTTTCATCTGTGTTGCTTTTTACATCTCTGTCAAAGTTCCCAGCACACTAGCGGGATTTGTTGGTTATGTACTACAAATGTACTTGTTGTTTGCGGCATAACCTATCAGGAATTTAATAATATCAATTATAAGAGGAATTTTTAACTTACATTTTAAAACTTTTTACAATTTTTAATCATGGTAAGTATGTTTCAGCTTCTTATAAAATACAAAAAATAAAAAATTGAATCATTTTTAACTGTTTTATTATCATTTATTAATTACATTTATTCTTTCAGGCTCGAAATGCAGAAAAGGCTATGTAAGTTAATATTTTATTACTATTTTTCATTCATAATTTTGTTTACGTGTATATAATATACTTTCTACAGGACAACTCTTGCTCGATGGAGAGCTGCTCAAAATAATGAAGGTATACGTAAAGATCAAGAAAGACGACCATACCTAGCTTCAGAATGTCGAGATTTACGTAAATGTGAAAAGTGGAGAACACAGATTATCAGGGAAATAGCAAAAAAAGTCGCTCAGATACAAAATGCTGGACTTGGTGAATTTAGGATAAGAGATTTAAATGATGAAATTAATAAATTATTAAGAGAAAAGAGGCATTGGGAAGCCCAAATAAAAGAACTGGGTGGACCAGACTATTCGAGAGTAGGCCCACGCATGCTGGATCATGAAGGCAGAGAGGTATTCGTTTAATCTAATTGTTGAATTTAAAAAATTATTGAACAATTTATTAATTTTGCATAAAATTCTCGTGAAAATTCATAGGTACCTGGAAATCGAGGCTATAAATATTTTGGAGCTGCCAAAGATTTGCCTGGTGTGAGGGAACTGTTCGAACAAGAACCACCTCCTCCTCCCAGGAAAACTAGAGCAGAATTAATGAAAGATATAGATGCTGATTACTATGGATATAGAGACGATGACGATGGTATTTTATTACCATTAGAACAGAAAGCTGAAAATGAAGCTAGGAAGATAGCAATTGAAAATTGGTCTGCGAAAAAAGGAAAAGATTCAGAGTCCGATGAAGAAATTGAGAGTACAGCTCGAAAAACTATACCTTCGCAACAAGATATACAAGAAGCGCTATTAGCAAGGAAAAAGCAAGAACTATTAGAAAAATATGTTCTTTGACTGATACTTTTTTATTTTTAATGCGTTTGATAACAACTATTCATAAATTAATTTGTTCAATTACATTAGAATACATTTTTATAAAACGCGATAAATGTAATTATCATTCATTTATATTAATAACATTTATTAAGGTAATTATTTTGTGCAGTAGACATTTAAACTTCAATTGATGCTTATTTAGAAAAGGTGCTGTAGTTAAAATATAGATAAAAATTCAACTGTAGTCTGTTTATAATTCTCGCGGTATATATCTAAAATATTCTAATGATTTTGATAAAAGACAACCTTGAATAGTCGATAAAAATAGGAGAAAATTTAAAAGGTGATGAATCAGTGATAATTTAATGATCATTACTTATATTAGGGTACAAGTAGCATAGCATTTATTTTTTATTTGCAGAGTAATATCCCCGCCCTTATGAAAATCTGTTTCATCACTTTAAATTTCAATAAGATTATAAATAATTTGTAATTATGATAAATTATTAAAATTCAATAGATCTATTATAGAATAATAATAACAGATAAATATTTTCTTATTACGTGTATAAACATAGTGATGCTAAGTTTCGCATTTTATCACAAATTAGTGACTATGATCTAAAGCTATTAATGAATAAATTTTCGTCAATCACCATCGCTACAACAAAGTTCTACAACAAAGTAAAAAAGCATTTCACTATTTAAATGACTGTCTAAAACAGTTTCTTTGTCAGAACCCAGAAAAATGTTATAAAATAGTAATATTTTGTCGTTAAAATTTATCATAAATAAATGAGAATCCTAAATTATCAATGTGTTAGCTAAATACAGTAATATTAAACAAGCTATTACCAACAAAACAGTAGAGTATTAATCTAAAACTAAGTATACGAATATGCCAATTCGTTTTATTATTACTTAATTTCTGGGTTTTGATAATCTATTCGAATATGAAAAAAGCAACAAGAATAGTTCGAGTATGGATTCTAATAACCCTAATACTCAGGCATTAGGAAATTAAATTCTTATTGATTCACAGCATTTGTTTGTCTTTAGGTCACTCAGTTCTTAAAATTCAAAATCAATTCCTCCTAAAAATAGTGTAAACCCTAATGTCGCTATACTTACCATATATTTTCACGTATAATATATTAACTTATTTAGTGTCAATTCTACAATCACATCTGCGTTTATGAAGTGCGTTCCGTGAGATATTGTGCGTCGTTGGACGTTTAAATTGTTTGTTTTTCGTGGGTCCTTCTTGCGTTAGTATAAATTGTCTCAATTATTTAATCCATTCTCGAACCGTTCTAAAATATTCTCTGCTTTTCTTTATTTTTTTGTTCTCTTTCAATAATTTGTTTAACTTTAGCAAGTAGCGAGTAGAAAATGACATCGATCAGCACTCTCAATTCTGTAAAATTCCCACGTCGGTAATCTGTTAGTCGGCGCTTGACCTAAGAAAGACCTAAGAAAGATTAAAAGGTGAAAAATATATGAAAAGCTGTCACTCAATAGTATTGTTTATGCAAGAATACCTTGCATTCGATGAGTCTGAAGATCAATCTCAGTGCAGCTTTTAGCGTATAAAAAATTGATTGACTCAGCGTAAGCTCTGTTGCCAAGTGGTCGTTGTTTGAAATATTTGAATGGGCCTCGTGAATCAAAAGCATCCATGTCCGGCCAATCTTCGGTGTATCAAAAAACGAAAGAAGAGAAAAACAATAGTCCGACGCATGGATAGATTATTTTAGCACAAAGTGTTTAGTACTGCTGAAAATAGCTTGTTTTACAAGATTTCAATGATCGACTCGCGAAAATCCTTTAGCGTCGAAAACATTATTTTCTAGATCGCTCTAAGCACTGTTATAGATATAAAAAAAGATTGTATTTGGTACACCGATAGTCTCGAACGGGATCGGTTTCCTATCGGGTAGCACCGTTGTCCAATACCATCGTCATTCGCAATCGCCATTCCTTTTTCGTAAAGACAATCCGAAAAATCGTTTTAACGCTCAGCATTCATCATTTTACGCTCAATGTGCGTTCAGCCCATAAAATCGTAATTTAAATGATTATTAAATTTTTTTCTTCTTTAACAGGAACTCTTCCATTTTATATTCAACTCTCAAGGTCGTAAAAGGGAGTGCCAGCGTTGAACTTGAAGTGGCTGACGTAACGCCCGCATATCGTTCCAGTGTTGCAATTCTTCGGTGCCAGAACTGTTTAAACCAAGACATAACCATCCAATCATTTCACGACCCTTCCGTCCCATTCCGTTTCTTCGGCGATTGTACACAGACAAAAACAATGTTACATCGCCAAGTTGAAATAAGGCAACCTGTAAAAATTCGTCAATTGGCAGATATGTTTATTTTTAGGTAGATTAACAGTCAATCTTGGATGAGAGCGACTTGAATGAACAAAAAATAAATATCTCTTATCCAAGTTTGACTGGACTAGACAATTTTACTACAGCGTTATACCTGAAATATAAATGTTTCTTTATAAAGCGGATTGGGTTGAGCGCGTTTTAAGCCAGTTTTCGAACGACCCATTTCATGACCATTACTGTCAACAAGGGCTAGTTTGACGTAAGTGTCTGGCGGCTTGGTATCGTTGCCACCGCCTCCGCGAAAGTGAGAACCTTTGATTATCTCCACCGACAAACGACCCGTCGTGCCGTTGTACGATAAACCGATCAGTATTTCGGCAACGCTACCACCTTTCATGCTACTCCCATAAGGCGGTGTAGTAGGCGAAGCGTAAGACTGCACCGATTGTTGCGATCCTGTCGAATCACTCCGTGTCAAACTGCTTGTTGTTCCCCAATCATGCACCTGGAATAATTCAGTCGATAAATTTTTTGACAATTGTATATAAAAAAAAATAAGAGTAAAATCAACATACCGACGAAGACGGTGGGGGTTGTAGAGTAAGCCAGAGAGTCGTTTCCGTCTGAAGATTGATCTGGTCGAAGGACACTCTAGCTTCGCCCATGAGTCTCTCACGGCGCATTCTGCCACCCCAAAGATAAACGCGCAATCTCACTCCCATGGCGTTAACGTCTTCCGGATTGACACGCGGAAGAAGAAAGCTCTCCATATACTGAGGCGAGGTACCTTGACGAACCCGCGTTTTGCGTCTCTGCTTTTTCGATGGCAACAGCACCAAACGGACTTGGCTGCCGTTTGTGCCGGCCGTGTAGTTGCGACCTTGTAAAACGTGCACCTGAAATAATTAAAATTTTATATGAAATATCATTTTTTCAATAAGGTTGAAGTCCCAATTATTGACAAAATGAGTTTGAGAGTGTTGGATGAGCGCATGAGAGTCTGTGATTGTTGATGGAGTTACGGATGAGAGAGTCGGATTTTGACATATAACGGCCGAATTGTAATCTTTGAAGCAGTCGCAGACGAAAGAGGAAAAGAGTATATTTCGCGAGCAATCTTTGACGATAAATATCTCAATATAATATATTAAGACATATTATATTTAATTTTTTATCTACATTGACTATATTTTTTTAATTCTACCTGCCAGAACTATACGTTACTGCAATATCGTAGGTAATTAAATATATTTTGAAATAAGAAAGGGTGTCTATAACAATTAGACCCCGGTCAATTATCGATGCGTCCTAAAATTATTTAATCGAAGAAATTTCAACTTACGGTCATTTCTCGCATGGGCGCATCGTATAAAAAGGCAACCTCGAGACTGCCAATCTCGCCGTTGCTGATCATTGGTGAAATGGCATTGCTTTCCGTTAACTCGTTTTGCTCAACTTGTTGAATGTCATGCTCTCTGTTATTGAGATGTATATTGGAGGAACCGACTTCCACTACGCACTGCATATTTACAAAAAATACAGATATTATTCACTCCTCCGCGAGGCTACGAACTAATTGCAACTGGCGGAATGCAATTACAAGCGTTATTTTAATAACATTAGATAAGATTACAAAACATCCTGCATCGATAAAAGAAATTACACAATACTCGTTGCATTCAACCGTTAATTCTGATAAAAAGTTCGCTTTTCGTAGTACAATACCTGTTGCAATTCGGAAGACTGTTCCTCGGTGCAGCTACTGGAAGTGGTACCGGCCTCTGAAAAGTCAGACGATATTGCTAATTTCCTCAATGTAAATTGAATAAAGATTTCATAATTTTAAATTTATCTTTACCCCTAACCGTCGGCCCATCTTCCGCCTGTATGGTTAACGTATCTGGCGGCGGATGTTGACGAGAATTTAATCGACGCAGAGCATCCTCTTCGGAATCCGAACTCGTTTCTGGATCCGAGTATGAAAACGTTTTCCCTGTTTTTTAACGTATATTATGAAAATTTGTCGAAGAAGAACGTAGAAAAAAATGAGAATTTAGGTACCTATGTTTTTTGTTATTTGAGTTGTAGAGCTGTTGGTGGAGTCACAGAGAGGTACGCAAACCCCACCAAAAAGCGTCGTGGGAGAAGACGGCGTGAAACACCACTTACGAGATAGATAAAGAAATAGAGCCAGCAGGAGAACTACGAAACCAGCAACGGCACCCAGAAATGCTGTCGCTTCCGCAGGTACTAAAAAGAATTTATTTTTAGAGACGATATATTTAGAAATATGGAGGATATCGTAATAATAGGACTTATGAATACGCTGATTCAAAAATTGAAATAAACATGGTTAAAGAATACTAAACTATAACAAGGGGGATATTGCCTAACTAATCGATTGCGACAAAGCAAGAATGCGTTATAGCATTAATTACGTCGCATTATTACACAGTGACCTAGTATATTTAATTGTTGCTTCACAATTTTTTGCTTTACCCACTCGCTCCATTTACTCGGTTCATGTCATGATGATTTGTTTGCACGATACATTATAATTGAAAATTCAATAATAAATTCAATGAAAAGAAAAGAGAATACGTAAAAAATAAATGTTTTTACACTACACATCCAATACGTATAGTTTCAGCAAGTGCATTGCAACAAGTAATAAAGTGGAATGATTCATAAAATAGAAGAAATTGGAAAGACTTAAACGACTTAAAAGAAAGTTCATTATTCTATTCGTTTACGAATGGCTAATTTACCCCTTCCACTGCAAATGATGGCGTGTGTCTCATCGCGCCGGTGTTCAGCACTCGAGAGTCCCCGTTTCGAAAAATTGGGCAATAAATGATCAAAAAAATTAACGAATACTATTGTGGCCTTGAGTTTTTTGACTCTTGTCATTTTCCGGAAAAATGTCAATACTCCTTGTTTGTATCGTTCCGGTGAGTTCCATCGGGATTTCCCTTGCTCGAGTGAATATGATTTTCCTACACGATAGTGTAAATGGGTTGGATGAAAAATGATTTAAATATCGTATACCGTAAATATGATTATTATTATGAAATGAACTTGCAAGTTTCCTTCTTCGATCGATGCGACTCAATTTGATGCGCGACTCGTTTTTCTTTTCCAACTTACGAATGATATTGTTGCGAGGGAGCGTTTACGAGCTGCTTCGATCGCAGTGGACTTACCCGTTAAAAAATGGTCTGATCCAGCAAGAATCATACTCGCCTCCAATGGCACATATATACTTTATACTCCTTCAACTAACATTCCCCGAAAATCACGACGGGATAATGTAATCATTATCCGTAAGGTGATATGTCAGAACGACACTTGCCGTAGTTGTGAATGTAATAGCGTGTCTAGGAACGCCGAATAATAATACGTGGGCGGGGGTATACACACAGCACTCTGTTGCTTACCGAGACGTGCGCCTGCATCACGTCTACCATACGTGTGCGCTTGCGCTTTTCGATCACATCCGCTCCTTGCTCGCCACTTATTCTAATTGTATCCTGATTGCATCGATAATTCAATTAGATTATTCTTGACAAATTTCATTTACTAAAAGCAAACAACGAAATATCTCTTAACTAATATTCTTTCAAATTCATTGTCGGTAAACGTTTAGTATGGATTTTATAGAAAATATATGAAGGGATGAAACGGGGATGCAGTCAATAATATGTCTCACAAAATATTATGATTACATTGGTAAAATGTGATTACATATAATGATATCCGGCGTGCTTTAAAATTTTTAAACTTGTATTACAATTCAAAATATAATATTAGTTGCTTAAAATGTTATTATTGAAATACTTTTATAAAATTTGCAAGATTTGATTCACGTAATCTTGAGTTTGAAAAGTTTTTGGAAACTAAAATGAAAATAAATAACTATGAATGATATAATAGTAATTATAACGTAATAGAGTATTCAAATATTAATCATGTTTTACAATTCCATCGATATTAACTAACATAAGTAAAGAGCATGTTGACTTTCATGAAAAGAAATAGTTTGTAAGCTTCGAATTTATTTAGTACTATTTGGTACTGCCACTGTGGTGCTTAACATAACCTCAAAAATAAAAGTAATGACGTGAAAATATATCGATTAAATGAAGTAATAAATGTGTAGTTTATATATTTAATGTTGTATTAACTACTTAGTTCATTAACGTCGCTAGTGCCAAATATTTTATTTTAAAATTGTAATTACAAAATGTTTATAACATAAGTAATTTTCATAATGATGAATTGGTTAAATATTGTTTGATTATACTTTAACCAATTATAAAGATAATAAAGAAAACAAGTTATTATTGTTATTACTGTTATTTGTATATTTTACAAAATAAGAACTGTAAATTATGAGCTCCTTCATATTTCTACGGTTTACTCAAACAGCAGTTCTTAATAGATGTCAATTGCAAAATTGTATAAAATTTCATTTAAAAAAACATATACGAGTTTGCTGTTCTAAGAGCAACAATTACCGTACAAATTTCATTGATGCCAAGGATCGTATTAACAGAAGAAAAGCCCGGATACTAAAGGATTTTAAAGAAACAAAACAGAGAGTTGAAGGAATAATCGAACGTGAGAATATTTGGACTATACCAAACTTTTTGTGTATCGGGCGTATTGTTACTTCGCCATATTTGGGATATTTAATTTTGTCTCAAGATTATCAGGTAAAATAAACAAATAAAATAATTTTTTTAAGATTAAGACAAATTTTTTGAGAACAATTTTTCATTCTAGATTGCATTATGGCTGCTGGGAATTGCTGGATTAACTGATTTAGCAGATGGATGGATTGCCAGAACATGGTCGTCGCAGGCATCTAAATTAGGAAGTTTTTTAGATCCAGCTGCTGACAAACTTCTTATAGGAACACTATTTTTCTCTTTAACATGGGTTGGACTAATTCCAATACCTCTCACTTGTCTTGTAATTTTCCGAGACTTTGCCTTAATAGCTGCCGCATCTTATATCAGATATACTTCATTACCACCTCCGGTAAATAACTATTACAAGACTTTTATTTTTTGCTGTTAACAAATTTATTCTCAAATTAAATTTCTTTTGCAGAGAACTTTAACAAGGTATTTTGATCCAACACACGCAACTGTACAATTAGCTCCTACATTTATTAGTAAACTAAATACTGCTGTACAATTAAGTTTAGTGGCTGGAACTCTAGCAGCACCAGTATTTCACTTTGTAGATCATCCAGTTTTACACACTTTATGTTATGTGACTGCTTTAACGACATTAGCAGGAGGTGCTAGTTATCTACTTTCTAATAATACATATAAATTATTAAAGCGGAAGAATGTTTCATCATAGTTATTATGAAAACTTTTTATTTACAAAAGAAATATGAATTAAAAATATCGTTTGTATATTGTACTAAAATTTATTACTCTGATATATAATAAAATTTTCAAGATTTATGTGTTGAACAATTACTTTTCAAATAGAATTAAAGAAAATAAATCTCTATAAACTTTTTTTTAAAATGGTACAATAATAAATACACTTTTTATAATCACTGCAAAACATTTTAAAATCTTACATTAGTTATAGCATAAGTTTCATATGCAAATTCTTCAGTTTCTAATTCATCATATTCCAATCCAATATAATCAATTTCTAATTTAAAAGGTCCATTCACTTTATCTACTAATGTTATACCAAAATAAGAAATCATATCAAGAGGAATTGGTTCTTGTTTGTCTTGAATATATCCTTTACTAGCTAAGAAAAATTTAGAAAATGGAATTTTTACATATTGCCAATATGGTCCACCTCTAGTATATAAAGCATAATGATAAACATCGTTCCAGAGCAGGTCAAAATCCCCTCGACAATCTAAATTAATAGTATAACATCTACCATCCCCTCTAATTCGCATTATGAGACAATTATATGGAGCCCAATTCAAATGACCTTGGCGTTTAAACGATCTTCTAATAGGTATAGACCTAAGATTACAAAATCCAGTTCGTTTCACTCTACCATCTTTTGGCAACCTAGTATCTAATACTCCTGAGAATAACCCTTTGCCATTTGATGTCATTGTGAGTCTGAAATTATGACATGTTATATTAGACAATTTTAAATAATTTTTAATCTGTTGCAAAGCAAATTAACAATCTTACTGTGCTGTAGAATATCCTTGATTATAATCACTATCACATGTAACAACCCACTTGTCAAGCATTGCTGGATCACTATTAAAGCGCCAAGCAATATCTACTTCACCTTTTCTAAATATCACCACTGGATCATTATACAATCGTTCTTTGACTTCTCCCTTGAGGAGACTCAATTCTTCTCGGAGTTGTTTATAACCTTCACGAATTTTGCCAAATATTCCCAATTTCTTATCAGGTGGTGGTTTATCATGTATAACAGGATAACCACCTTTTGGGTCTGCCTCGTAAAACAATAATTTTGACGAAGAATTAAAATTTCGTTGTCCATAGGGTGTTAATAATATTCGTCGCAGCAAACGGATAGACATAATTGATAATTTTATATATACGAATAATTTGTTATTCGTAATAACATTAAAAATTCAAGTATCACTATGCATTCCTGATATACAAATCAACATTCGATATAGTTAATTCAGAAACTGATTATGTAAATAATGTGTATAAAACAAAAATGACTTGTATGTAATCATCTATACCACACATACATCGAGTATCTGATATGTACATACTAATACAAAAATGAGGCACGTGTTATACATACAGTAGTTTCATAGTACACTGTCTATGAATTTTAAGGTTATTTGAAAATGGAAAAATTTGATTGATAGAATATCATTAAAATGGATTCTAAAGAAGAAATAGTTTTATTTTTGAGATATAAATCATTCTTTTGTCATAAACTTTAATTTTTATATTAATCTCTTTTACCGGCTTCAAACTAGTTTAGATAACCTAGAAGTTATTGTTGAAAAATTGCTAATAACTAATAATTTGAAAAATGACATTAATAAGATTTTGTCGATTATTAAAGAACAGTAATTCTATTCTACTATTTGATAAAAATTGTCATAAAAGTGTCAATAATTGTATGAAACTCAGAAGCATGAGCTCTGAACATCCAGAAGAAATAGTTAATTTATCAGATGGGTATGTATTTGATTTCTAAAACAACTATTTGTTACTTCTGATTTTGTTGGAACACATACACTATCATTTATATTTCATATCTATTAATTTTCCAGGAAATGTTTGACTATATCGTCAGGAAAATTCGCACGATTAGCTGATGGTTGTTCAGTTGTAACACTAGGCGATACATCTGTTATGGTTACAGCTGTTAGTAAAACTCAAGCAACCAGCAGCTCTTTTGTTCCTCTAATTGTAGACTATCGTCAAAAAGCAGCAGCAGCTGGTCGTATACCAACAAATTTTCTCCGTAGAGAAATAGGCACTACGGAACATGAAATTCTTACTAGTAGACTCATTGACAGATCAATTCGCCCATTGTTTCCCTCAAATTGGCCATTTGAAACACAAGTGATTTGTAATATGTTAGCAGTTGATGGTATTCACGATCCTGATGTAATCTCCATAAATGGAGCATCTGCTGCTTTATCTTTGTCAGACATACCATGGGATGGTCCTGTTGCTGCTGTTCGATTGGGAATGGTTGATGACAACATACTTGTGAATCCTACTAGAAAAGAGTTACAGAAAAGCATATTAAACCTTATTGTAACAGCTGCACGTAACAACCTTGTTGTTATGTTGGAAGGGTCAGCTTCAAATATTTTAGTACAAGATCTTATGAAAGCTATAAAAATTGGTGTCAAAGAATGTCAAAATATAATTTTGGCTATTAAAAAATTGCAAAAATCATATGGAAAACCAAAACGTGATATTCCCTTAACAGATAAAGATTCTGAAAATGAGCTTCTTGAAAGAGTAAAATCTTTATCAGAATCAAAAATACGTGAAATTTTCACAAATTACACATTTGATAAAATTTCTAGGGATAACGCTATAAATAAAGTGAGAGACATTACTATTCAATCCATACGAGAAGATAATCCAAATTTGGATCAAAATAGTTTAATGACTGTTTTCTCTAAAGTTTGTAAAGAATGTTTAAGGACGCTTATATTCGAAAACGATGTAAGGTAATTCTATTAGATTTAAACAGAAGAAAAGAAATGTTTTGATTGTGTTTTATGTTACTTAATATTATTTCAGATGCGATGGCCGGCGGCTCAACGATTTACGTCCAATTGAATGCGAAACCGATTTATTTAAGCCTCTTCATGGTTCTGCTATGTTCCAAAGGGGGCAAACTCAGGTTCTGTGTACAGTAACGTTAGATTCTTTAGAAAGCGCATTAAAAATGGATACTACATCAATGTTGATCAGGTTTGTTAATTAGTGATAATAGTACTTATACATTTTTTTAGTTACAATGATTTAATAATTTTGTTCTAGCGGAATGAAGGAAAAAAATTTCTTCTTGCATTATGAATTTCCTCCGTATGCAACGAATGAAACAGGCCGTACCGGAACAATTGGTCGCAGAGAATTAGGTCATGGAGCATTAGCTGAACGAGCATTGAAACCAATTTTGCCAAAAGATTATCCCTTTACCATTAGATTAACAAGTGAAGTTACCCAATCAAATGGTAACATAAAATCGTTCGTTCATCTAAACAACATATGATAACTATTTCCAAATTCATTTTAAGGGTCTTCTTCAATGGCAACAGTATGTGGAGGAAGTATGGCATTAATGGATGCTGGAGTACCTATTACATCACCAGCAGCTGGTGTCGCTATGGGGTTGATTACTAAATATAATGAGGATACAAAAACTATTGAAGATTATAAAATACTAACTGATATACTGGTAATAATAATAGTTAAACGATTAAATGTAGTTCATCTAACAATTTATTACCTTTATTCTATTACTTTACAGGGTATAGAAGATTACTTTGGGGATATGGATTTCAAAATAGCTGCATCTAGAAATGGCATAACAGCGTTGCAAGCTGACATAAAAATTCCAGGATTACCGTTAAAAATTGTTATGGAAAGTATTTCACAAAGTTTAGTTGCAAAAAATGAAATTATAAAAATTATGAATAAGACAATAAATGAACCACGCAAAAATAAAGAAGATTTATTGCCTGTAAGTGAAAAATTTGAAGTACCAATACATCAAAGAGCCAAATTTTTAGGAGTAGGTGGAATAAATTTAAAGCGAATTCTTATCGAAACTGGAGTACAGGTCGGTTAATTAAATGATACTTATAAATCATACATCAATTTAAATTATATTATTTTATCATGATTTTTCCATAAAATTCAGATACATTCTTCGGATGAGAATTCATTTACAATATTTGCACCAAATCAAGCAGCCATGAATGAAGCAAAAGAAATGATAGAGAAGAATTTAGAAAAAAATAAAGAACCTATACTAGAATTTGGAGGAATTTATACTGCCAAAATAGTTGAAATTCGTGATAGTGGTGTAATGGTGACTTTATACCCCAATATGGTACCGACATTATTACCCAATTCTCAATTGGATCAACGTAAAATTCATCATCCTAGTGTACTTGGGCTTGAAGTTGGCCAAGAATTACAAATTAAATATTTTGGACGGGATCCGGCATCAGGTCATATGAGAATATCGCGAAAAGTACTCCAAGAACCAGTACATGGTATTCACAATTTTGTATCGAAAGAATGAAAATAAATTGTTATATTTTGTATAATATTGAATAAGTTATAACGTACAGATCAACTGATCAATATAATTTATTAATTTTACTATGATAAAAAATTTATAATTAGTTGATTTGAAGTTATAATTTACTGCTCAACAAAAAGCATTAATCTAACAGAAAAAAATTTTTAATGTAAAATATGTATATGTAAATTAGTTTCAAAAGAATAGAATATAATAAACAATTTTTCATGAAATGTGTAATGTTATTATTTTCATCAAAATAAGTAATTTTTCGATACACTATAATTTACATTATTCTATGAAGATAATTTTAACAGAAACAAATAGGAAATCTTCTTCCAATTTTCATCTATTTTCAGTGTTTACATTTGAGGCACATTATACATCTCATAACATTATAATGTTCATAAGTTTTAACTTTATTTTCTATACAACTTTGCATAGATGTTTAGATATGAATTCTGTATTTTACAGTGAATGTAAAAGCTTCTGTTGCTTTTTAAAAGTAATTGCATTTATACATTTGTATGAATGGTACTAAATGGTATTATGTGATGTGCATTAAATTAACACGATTTATCGTGGAAACTGATAACCACCAGTAGCATATCCTAAACCTACGCCACGCTGAGTATGAGTTGTCGCACGTGCTACCTCATACTGTTGTTCCATGTTACTAAACATTTCTTCCTGTTTCTTCAGGATATCTGGTTTTGTTCCTTGAGTTTGAGTACCTGGTAAATCTCCTTTAATACCCATGAGTCTCTTAAATTTCGCAGTGACTTTACCATCTTGATCATGAGTAAAAGTTGTACCCATCCACGTATTAGCAGTTGAAGCAGAAGTAGGTGTAGATTTACTTTCATTTGGTTTGGACTGCAAATAAAAAATTAATATCATATAAAAATATATTGAATTGCTAATGGATTTTAAAATGAACATCAGATAATACCTTATTCGCCCATAATAATTTTCTTTTTTGTATTTGTTCGGCATATTTTCCTTGTGTAGATGTAGCAAGTGGATTGTAATAATTAGGTTCTCCAGGAGCACCAGATATAAGAGCATCTCCTTCAGGGGTTTTCAATTCAATACCTAATTTTTCTAATTGTGCTAATTTATTTCTACCCTTTTCCTCTCTATAACTCATTGTTCTAAAAGGTGGAAGACGATCTTTTGATCGAGACCTTGATCGAGTTCGATCTTTGTCTTTGTGATAAGATGTTCGATCATCCTGGTGTCGATCTTTCAATCTATCATCCCTAGCGTAACGACGATCACGTTCACGCTCACGATCCCTGTCCCGTTCTCGATCACGATCCCGATCACGATCACGATCGCGATCGCGATCGCGATCACGATTGCGATTCCTGTCTCTATCTTTATCTTTATCTCTACGTTTGTCCCGTTCATTTTTATCTCTGTCCCTACGATCTCTCCGTTCTTCTCTGGAGTAATGTTCTTTATCGTCATTTTTTTCATCTCTTGAAGAAATTACCGATAATTTATCTTTACGTTTTTCATCATCTCGGTTCTTCTTTTCATCATCTGTATTTTTTTTCAAATATTTATTATCCTTGTAACTATTTTCACGTACTTTTTTATCATCATAAGATGTACGTCGATTTCTATCACTACTGCTAGTGTTACGCTCTGATTTGTGTCCTCGTTTGTGTTCATCCTTCGAACAGCCTGTATGAGTATCACCATCGGGTCGCCTGTAAAAGTATTACGTTCTGCAGGGATATACCACAGATTCATATTATTATTCTTCTTAAATCAATTTGATAAAATGTTAAACACATTAATGGTATCTAACAATATTTTTTCTCAAATTCTAACTGCTGTTATTTAAATAGAAATCTAGTGACAAACCAGCTTACCTCTGGTCTGAGAGCAATGGTAATTTTCTGGACAATTCTGTTCTTGATTCCGGATCTGTCGATTGAGCAGTCGGTGAACCATGGTTGCTTTCATCGTCTGAGTCTCTGGATGAATTGTTGTTATTGCTCTCCTAAACAAAAGATGCATACTAATAAATATTTATACAGTAGTATCACAGAAGAAAAATCGTACCCAATATGAAAATAAGAATACCATTATAGCCTACTATAATTGTGCATATTTAATGCGCATTTGTTTATTTCAGATTAAATCATAAAGTATCTATGTGTATTATTGATTTTGAACATACACCTCAATAATGAAATCATGTGATTTTACAAACAAATAAAAAAGTGTATCAACTTAATGAATCTGTTGCTTGATTTCATAATTAATTTTATAGATGTCAAATTTCTTAAACATGACTCAGAAAAAATTTCTAATTATTGTATCAATATAGGATGAATTCGCTTAGGAAGAAATAACATTAATGAAATGAGAGTTAATTTTATTTTTCGTATAGATTTCTCATTACCCAAATACTTTACACGCATGGTTGCTTCGATGGTTTCATGTTTTGTTAGTGTTACCTTCTGTTTGCTTCCTTTACTCACCTATACGATCCAAATATGACTTGGGGGTAGTCTTGAAAGACCCTTGCACAGCATAGACCTTGCCGAGGTGCGTAGATATTGTATCATGTATTACCAACAGAGCTACGTGTTAATATTTTCTAATGAAATGGCACTATACCCGTTTACTTATTTATTTAAGTTTATATTACCTCATTCCTAACCCGATAAATTTTCCTATTTCTAAATAATCATATTACCAATTTTTTTTCTAACCGATTTCATAAAAGAACGAATAAAAAAAAATCATTTTCAATTCAAATGTCATGATTCAAAATTACCTTCCGGTCAACTGTCAACAACTAAAAAAATTTTATGAAAAATTGTCTTGAAACTAAAAGCTAAGTCTCGTTTATTCCTAAGAATCTGAATTTTAACTTCCAGAAATGACTTTATAGTTTTTATGTTACGCTATATTCTTAACTTTAAATAAATTATTCTAAAATGTGTCCATTATACTCAGTCATACCTCACTCATATCCATCTGTACCGGGTCGTAATTTGTATCATTGGCATTTTTATGTTCTGCATTTTCCTCTTGTACTTTGAGTGAAACCTCGAAAATAAAATGAAAATAAAATGAAAAAGGTGAGCATTAGATCTTGCATAAAATAAAATTATTATATTATTTTCATATTTATAAGATTTTTTTTTATATAAATAGAAATTTCATAACAATTTTAAAGAAAAATATCTGCAAGTAAAAATAGTAAAGAAATTTTTTTGAATAGAGAAAGAACCTTATTATTAACATAATAGAGTATTTTAATTTTGAAAGAAGATTTTAAATATAGAGTAGTTAAGCTTGATACCAAATTGACTGGCAAAGATCGAGAGAACGAGAACAAAAAATTTGTTATGGTCGGGAGTTACATTCGAATACAGGACCAATTAAAACAATATTCTTTTAAAAAAACGATTAGTAATATTACCTTTCCATCATCCGAGTGACAACTATTTTCACCGTCGCTTGAATAATTTGCTAAAGAGTCCATTATGGCGAGAAACTTCACAAAATGAACATCGACTATGATATTCTTTCACCTACACTATGCGGCATGACTACGGATACGCCGTCGGGCGTCGCGTTGCATATGGACGCTACTCTGCGCATGACCGCCATTACCCAATTCTGAGTTTCAAACAAAATGGGTACGCGGGAAAAATGGTTTCAAAGAATTAAACGAAATCATAATAACCGGAATAATACGATCTTATAAAAATATAATAGTACTCGAAAATGTAAGAATATAAGTTATTCTATTTATATTATGGCATTTTTTATTACTATAATATTCTATTATTAAATTTATTTATTGTATTTGACATACGATAAATTTCTTTCAGCTATTTGCCATTTTTGATACAAACCGAAGAAAAAATTATTTATTTCTTAATAATCATAGTAAATAAAAGTGAACATATTTTTTATATTCTGAAAATAATTGTTTATGTATATTTATTACTCAATAATTTTTGTTAAATTAATTTGTTACTTTTTAATACATTTTTTCTGCGTCCTCAATATTTATATTAAATGTAGTGTTTAAAAGCACAACGACAGCTAAACGTCACAGTGCTTGTGTATGATATTTTGAACTCAAGTTTCAATTTAAAACAATCAAGGGACACGCGATATAACAGTCAACTTCTCCCAGACCTGCCCGTCAGTTAATTAATAAGTCACTGCATGCTGTTTTGAGAAACGTGCTGGAGAAAGAGAACGCTCACTGAAGAATTGACGGGGAATGACACTATGTGTGAGTCAGCGCATAAACAAGGCGTGGACAATTTTGTATTTCTACCAAAATTATACCGTTAATATCAAAGAAAAGGCTTCATATAGAAGTAGTTATAAACAAACATACTTTAATGAAAAATTAAATAATAAATCATCAGATAATCGTTATATAAATCATAACAAGATATGCATAAAATTTTGTTGACTAGTCTTAAAATTTGAATAAATAAAATAAATTTCTACTCAAAATCGGAGCGTGTATGCAAGAATGAAAAATTTTGTTTTACGGACAAGGGTTCTAATTTCGCTGAAACAGTATTGCCTTTTAGTCACTGTCGAGACTGGAACACTCCTACCTCTTATAGCAGAAGCTTCACTCAGCGCAGCGGGAGGCGGGAGTTGTCTTGGAGTCGCTTGCACGTGCACATAGATCGTGGAATTTTCACGAAAGGTCATGTTCAATTAAACCGTCAAGCAGAAATTTTAAAAAACGATCATTAACGAATAAATTTCTGTATCGGTGAATGTAACTCGGTGTGAATTGTGTGTTTATGTTATCAAATAATCTTCATAATTGCTAAAGGTGTGTTGTGATATACATATGTGACTTTATAGAGTATTTCATAATCGGCGACGTTTTACGAGGATAAACACTGAAATATGTTTCGTCATATGATCGCAACTTAAAAGTGAGTTCTAGTTTTCAGACATTTAGAAATGAAAAATAAAAATATATAACTACTTCCCCGTGATTTCGGTTAAAACGATTGAAAAGTGGAAGTCAAAGTGTAATGAACTCTTCATGCCGTATAATTGTTGACTTTGCGCTTTTCCATAATGTGTTAAATAAATTATGAAATCAGTGGACATAGCAATTTAAGTTATTTCCAATCGAACTTTTTTGAAAAAATTTGACACTCTGAAGCGCAATCATAAATTGCAGCCCACGGTAATTTGTCATAAGGGCTAATAAAATAGATTTGATCACGTCATCGATTAAAGTCCATGAAGAGTGTTGTTGAAACGATAATGTGATTGGAAATACAGTAACTCGATTTTTGTGATTTAATTCGATACCCAATGATTTACAAATACATTCCATAATTATTATGAATTATTAAACGCAAATAAAATATTTTTCTTCTGAATGATTGGGATCCTTCGCATTTGATAGTTGTACGGTGATAAAGCTTTATCTTTTCCGTATTTATCGCGGGTTGCATCCTGCGTATAATTGATTCACACAATCTCGGCCAGTACAATTCTTAATGAAGAGTATTCACATTTATGCAAAAATAGAATTTGATTGTTTTAACAAATTCATCGTTTTCTTTGAAAGGTGAAAAATTTATACAAAGATGAATCGCGAGGAGAATATAATCGAAATAACTGCGTTAATCGGTGATGTGGTGAATTTTATCGAATCTCTGAAAAATATTAAATTGGAAGCCAATTTAGAAACGGCCAGAGAAAATCTTCTGGTACGTTTGAAGTCGACATTGGCGGCCTGTGGTACAGTAAGGACTTCCTCGCCGGAGCCTTATCTCAATATGAACGCTAGCTCAAAAGGATTACTATTATTGAAAGATGATTCGGAATTGCAAGAATACGTACCCCCTGAAACACCGACAACGAACGAACACCGACAACACGATTACTATGAATCATTCAATACGGTAAGAGTAGTGCAGTTTTATATAAACAAAAAGCATCGATTACATTATTTTCATATTTCGATTTTATTAATAGGATGTGAGCGATCAACAAAAATCGTTTGAAATTGATGATTCTCAAACGAGTAAAAAAGAAGAATGTGATAGAAATAAAAGTATCGATGAAGCTCTCGAGTATACATACAGTAATATGACGGCGAATGAAGCAAAAAATTTATGTCATAAATGCGGTCCTTTGTATCGAAAAGAGGGGAAAAAACTTCGATTCTTCGGACCGTCCCGGAAATGTTGGCTCTGTAAGTTATAAAAATAATGAAAATTATTTTTGAATTTTACTGAATTTATTTTCTATAGGTTTAGTGGGACATCATTTTTTAATTTATGGAACTGAACAAGATTCCCGACCACAGTCCGTTATGTCCATTCGCGGTTATATGGCACGTCCAACACCCAACATTGTAACTCGAGATCAGCGAAGAAATGAATCGTCGTTCGAAGTCTTTTGTCCCGGAAATAAAACAATGCAGGCAAGAACGATAAATTCTATTTTTTAAATTTCATGTATTATTTAATTCGTAATTTAATTTTTAGTTTACCGCAAGAACTTTAAAAGACATGGAGCAATGGGTAGCCAAGATTTGTGAAATTGGTAGCGATACTTCTATGGACATTACAATTGACAAAGAATCGAATTCTGAGGAAACAGTTACCGATGATATTCCAATTATTAAGAACGATCGCCAGCAAGATAACAAGATTGGCATTTCACAGGTTTTTATTGCTTTTTAATTATTTAAATCTTTCTTCGCCATTCAAAATTTTAATATTTATTTTTTTTTTTATTTAAGAATATGCTCCTTTTATCAATGAAGCAATTGAAGAGTGCAGAGCCAAAAGGTGAACGGAAACCTGGAAACGATTCTGATACTTCGAGTAATGCGAACGACGATACGAGAACGAATTCAAAACGTCAGAATCCGCCTCCGTTGCCTGCAAGAATACCATTAGGAAGATTACCCTCGCTCCCGAACACGTCAGCCACATTTAACGACGAAAATGTCCAAAACGAAGTAGAAAATATATATCATTTGATCGATGATATTCGAGACCCTAGCCGTTATCAAAATCTAGCAGATGCTAGGAGAAGCGAAATGACCGAAATTGAAGAAATTATTGAAACGTACGACGATATACAAACTGTACCGAAAAAACCTGAACCCAATACCAAAGCCGAAATCACAGTAGAGGAAACTTACGACGACATTACATCAGTAGTTACTAAACCTGTAATACCAAAACCATCACCAGCGAAAAAATCCTTCCTGAATAGAGTGATGAGTAAGAGAGAAGAATCTCGTAAGACGGAAAAAGCGAAAGAAAAAAAGACGAAGGATAAACCTCCTATTGAAAAAGAGAGTCAAATTTCTGAAGATTTGCCATCGTATGATGATGTAGTTGATTGGAAGACGAAAAGTATTGACGACGAACAATGTGAATACAATAGGGTCCCACCGCCTAGACCAATCTATATTAATCCTCCGGTTATTGTTGATAATGAAAAAGACAGTGAACAAATTTACGACGATATTGTAAATTATCAGCAAAGTAAAAGCAATATTGAATGCATCGATGTCTACAAACCAGAGTTGATCATCGAGAATACACAAGAGGAAGGTGAACATTATCAAACTCCAAGAAATGAATTATGCCGAACTGTACCAATATCTCAAGAGCAAGAAGAAACGTATGACGATGTTGATTTATTGATAGCTGCTCGAAGGAAATATTTATCTAAAGCGAACGATGATTCATTGAAAGTTTTTGCATCACCAGAAAAAAAGCCGTGGAATCGATTTGTTAATACACGAAAATTAAAATCCGTAGAACCAACTAATTCTAGCAAACAATTGAGTAACGACGATGAAATCGATTCCATTAGTGAGCACCAAGGATTAACTAGAATGAACACATTTCAAAAAATTATCAATAAAATGGAAAATTCTCTTGGAAAATCCTCTGTGAAAACAGTACCTTCGTGAATGTATGCTTAAATACATTTTTAGTGGTTCATAATTAAATAATATCGAAAGCCAACAGATGCTATTGAATTGTAATAAATAAAATAATAGAGTGATATATCTATTATAAATCATGAAGCTTTTTCATAAATCATTTTTTGTATTCATTCAAAATGGTCAACAAGATAATTATAAGATTATTCATGCTAGTATTGTATACAACATAAAAAATTTGTATCATAATTATCTAACATAATCTGTTAATTTCATTGTGAATGTGTTTTGTAATATGAATTGTATGTGTCATTGATTGCTTTATGCATCGAATTTGATAAAATTGCTACAGTACTCGCAAAATCTGACAGGAGTTTAACACTGTAATTTCTATATAAAGGTATAGAAAATCCTGTTGTAGTTTCTATATAATTAAAAGTAAATTCTGCTTGTTGTGCGTCATAAGCAGGTAAAATTAAAATAAAAACAATTGCCAGGAATGCAAATATCAAAGTCCAAAAAATTGTGCACATAAGTGCCCAGCAACAAGTAGAACCTGTAACAATTAAAATATAAGATATTACTAAAAATTTATTGTATTCAAATTTCATTTGATGAAACGAGGATTACCAAAGGATGTAGAGGAACATTCATCTACACTTTTTGGAATAAATTTGTTGTTCAGACTTTCTTTTACAGTCTCTGTATTAGGATTTTTTAAATCACATTCATTCTGTTTCTTTTTATTGTCTTTTCCCTTCTTCTTCTTTTTCTTTGATTCTTTTTTCAAATCTGTTGTCTCTTTATCTGTTTCAACTAAAAATAAAAAAATTAAATTATAATTAACATTCAAATTAATTTAAATTTGAACGAGAAAATTCACTTTTTGCAGCTTCAACCCTTCTCTGAATTTCTTCTTCTATACTGGTTTTAACATTTGATAAATACGTAACAACA
The DNA here is from genome assembly GCA_003055095.1 of Goniozus legneri. NCBI lineage: Eukaryota > Metazoa > Arthropoda > Insecta > Hymenoptera > Bethylidae > Goniozus > Goniozus legneri. Next base: position 159,350 of record NCVS01001539.1, on the reverse strand, counting down.
TTACGGGCACAAGCCTGACATTCTGCGCTATTACTGCACGGACCAGCAATGGTAGCTACAGCAGGAGTTAAAGGATTTTCCTTCAAATCCAACCATCTTAAATTTTTCAATTCAGCCATACTTAATGGTAATCTACTGATCTGTTAACAATTAAAAAGGTGGTAATTAAGGGTAAAGAAAATAACAATTTAAGAAAAATAATTACCTGATTTTGGTAAAAATCTAAATATTTCAATTGCTTCATAAGTCCTATATCTTCCGGAATCTCTGTTATCATATTCTTACTCAAATCCAATTTAATAATATGAGTGAGAGTAACAAAGTTTTTCTAAACAAGTATAAAAACAAAATAATTGATTATGGCAATGAAAAATGTTTTTTTATTATCAGAGAAATTTTTTCTTTAGTACTTACAGGTAATGCTGTTATCTGATTACATGATAAATCTAATGTAGTAACTCGTTTGAAAGGTTCCTGAAACAAATCCATCTATGATAAACTAATACTTAAATATTATTTAAACATGTTTAAAGATACATCTGTCAAATAACTTACAATTTCACGAACAGGAACATCATGTAGATCACATACACTTAGATTTAATACTTCATCCTTAATCTTATCTTTTATGATTTTTGAATTCATTTTCGTTGTCATATTTAATGATTTTTATACCAAAAATTGATTTAGTTATTCGTTATTTATTTTTGTGACTTTTCTACGAACAGGGTTAAGTCTCTCCAGCATATGGTGTCATAAAATAAACAATTATAAAAATGAATGAAATATCACACGAATATAAAAATACTGATTACTGAAATATTCACACACAATGTAAGTAATAATACTAATAAAGTAATATCTAAAATATATATTCAAAATTTTGAATAGAAATTGAAAATCAATCTCAGAAAAAGCCAGTTGTCGGCAAGTTGGAGATCACTTTTATACGAACCGGTCAGTGATAACGACTGTGACGATAAGCAGTGACCATTCCTGGCATTCGGTTAAAAAAACTGGACCAATAAGTTAATTGCGAGTATTTATTCTGTTATATTATGAACGGATTTATAAAATGTTTACAAAATAATCATTTTTTTATCTTATCGAAATAAACATTTTAACATTACAATTAAATCACATGATTCCTATTTAATACTATGGATTTGTTTTATGAGAAAATTTAAGTATTGAAAATTAACCAAATAACTGGACATATTATAATTAAACAATATTTTCAACGTTATTTATAAGTTATGAGATATTAATTGAACGATGAGTAAAATCTTCATAATTTATTGAATAATAAAGTAAATATACAAGAGGCTTGTTAAAACTCAATCGATAAAGCAGTGTAAAACTACGCAAAACACGTAAAAGAAGTGGATGACTTCTTTAGTTAGATGCGAGTGTTATTTGAATTACTAACCTTTGTTACTCACTGTGGATTTTTTGGATGTTTTTTCTTCCGCTTTCGTACTATATGTGTATATGCATGAAACATACATGTTAAATCCTTGATTACTATCGAAGTCTGACAACTGTCAAATGACAATCCTGTTTACGAAATTATAAGATTGGAATTGAAATGGCAGCCGAAATAAAACCCGCTCCGGGTGTGAATCACGATAAATTTAATACGATTAAGAAACCTATTCTTTTATCAAAATTGGAAGGATGTAATGATGATGTTAATGCTGCTGTTATTATTCCTCGTGAAGAAGGAGTAATTAGTGTTTGTGATGATAGGTAAATACAACTTTTCATCTTATCAAAATTAACAATTCATTAGCATTTCTAAATCTTTTATTATCATCATGTTTCAATTGTTTATGATTTTCCTTATACATAAAAATTAAAAATTCATAATTCAATCATTATATGTTCAACTAGAACTGTGAGAGTATGGTTGAAACGAGATTCTGGTCAGTATTGGCCAAGTGTGTGTCAATATATGACCGCTGGAGCTACGTCTATGCATTTTTGTGTAGAAACAAGACAGCTATTTGTTGGTTTAGAAAACGGAAGTATAAATGTATGTTTACACTGTAGGGAGAATTTGCTATCATGTTGAAGTGATTATTAAATAAGTTATATTGTTCATAGGAGTTTATCTTAGAACAAGATTACAATCGTATGACAGCGATGAGAGAATATTTGGCTCACCAAGCACGAGTTACTGGAGTTATTTTTGCTCAAAACTGTGAGTGGGTTTTGAGCATTGGGCGCGACAAGTTCTTCCATCTTCATTGTTCTGAGACTGGCAGAAAATTAGGATCTTATCAAACTGATGCGTGGTATACCGCCTTGCAGTATCCTTTCTTTATATTCATCTCAGTTGTTGAAATTTATAATTATACAATTTTCATATCAAACCTTAAAAATTATTAGATATGATGCTCAGTCTAAACATGCCTTTGTTGGTGATTATTCAGGTCAAATTGCAATGTTAAAATTAGATAGCAATGGTGTTACTTTTATTACTACTTTGAAAGCTCATACAGGAAGCATTCACACATTGGCATGGGATTCGGAAAAACAGTTACTTTTTTCGGGAAGTTTTGATCAGAGTATCATAGTTTGGGATATAGGAGGACGTCAAGGTACTGCATACGAGTTACAAGGCCATCAGTAAGTTATATCTTATCTACATACAAAAAGTTATGTAATAAACTGAATTGTTTTCATTAATGGTATTTGGTTCTTGTTTCTTTAGTAACAAAGTTACTGCACTTTGTTATGCTACTAATGAACGAGTACTTTTATCTGGAGGTGAAGATGGAGTCATTGTTTGTTGGGACATGTCTGCAGATAGGAAAGAAACAGCAGCTTGGATTGAGTCTGATACGTGCCAAGTATAATAAAATTATTTCTATATTAAAACTTTTCTCTCAGAAATTTTGAGTTAAAATTTTATGAAAAATTTATTTAAGGCTTGTGGAAGACCATTTTTCTGGAATATCAAAGCCATGATGGATCAAAGGCAATTAGGTCTAAGACAGCATCATTGTCGCCATTGCGGAAGAGCTTTATGCGCTCGCTGTACATCGCAAAGAATACCAATACCATCAATGGGTTTTGAATTTGAAGTAAGAGTATGTGATCCATGTCACAGTCAACTTAAAGCTGCCAAGTGAGTTTTATAGAAAAAAATATCTTCAATTGTGAAATATTTATTTAATTATATACTTACTTACTATTTTTTCAAAATGCAGTCAACAATCTTTAGCATCTTTCCACGATGCTAAACATAGCGTTATTGGTATGGATTTGGACGCTTCTCGTAGAAGGCTTCTTACAGTTGGTCAAGATCGAATAATTAAAATTTGGGATATTAACATGCTTCTTCAGTGAACATTAAAAATGTATGTTCACGATAAATAAATAATTCAGATTATATGGTAAAAAGGTATTGATATATACAAAGTAAGGAATACATTGTCGAGAGCCTATTTTTGTCATTGTGTGACTATTTCTAATGGTAATTTGCAATTTTTTCGTAATGTACTCACTGTGGAGAAATCATGTAAAACATGCAATATGTCATATGTAACAACAGTGAGAATATTTTTTTCTCAAACTATTATTTTTATGCATTCATTTTCTAGAATGACCAAAACAAAAAACAATTAGCGATATATGATTTAAGATTATTTTAGTTTTCAACATATTTCGACAATACAAGTAATAATAATACATCTTTCAGATCTCAAAATTTGTATGAAACACAAAAATATTTTTACCGTACAAATATATGACTAATATGTATAATTGTACAGGGAAATCAATATTAATGTGATTATTGGAAGTCTCTCAGAGCATTCCTCACAATTAAACTAGACACAGATCATTCGAATTTAACAAATATTTTAGTTTCTATTTTAGAATTTTTGATTACACGAAATTATCGAAGAGCGCGATGATTATATTATATTGTATAGTTATTGTAATTACGAGATGAATAATTGATAACTTAAATTATGGTTACAATGCATGAAACTTATGATGTTATTTTTTCGTGTATGTATTGCCATATAAGTTATTAATTTGAATATTTCTTAGGTGGCTTATAATAACGATAAATTTTCATTGATGTATTATAAGTGTGATATATACTTATAGCGTGTATTTTACTTATTCTTTTTCATTTTCTATATTTGATTTTCTTAATCTCAAATACTTTCAGCAAAGACAATTTTGAAAAGATTTTCTATGGGTATCAATAAAAAATCATTAATCGGTCTGTTTTCGTCGAAGTCTTCGCTTACTGTACAGGTTTTTAATTCGTATATAATCGAGCCAATTAATAAATCCTCACACTATGATTACATCAAAGAATTTTCACAGTAATTATTCTTATCGAAACTGAATGTAAGCTTCTTTTGCTTATATCACGAACCATACAAGTTGTAGTAATAAATTTGATTTTAACTATGTATAAAAATAGTCATTTTTACGCCACAAATAATTTTTTGTTATGGAATAATCAAGAGAAGATATAAGTTTTGCTTTTACAATTACTTTCCGTTACATAGCCACGCACGAATGTTATAAATATTCTAATCAAAAATTATTTTGTAACTTTCATAAGACATGTCTATAATTTGATTATAAACATTCCTAAAATGTACATTATGAACATTTTTTAAATCAACTATTGTAACTGCAGAATTTCAAACTATACGAAATAAATTGTGGTAATTTGGTGCTTCCACTAATTGTATAATTTAATTTCGATAGCGCGGTAGAAACAATTTCAACGAAATATATTTTAAAGTATTCGGGTTCGTATCCTGTACCTGAATATTGGATAGATCGCTAATAGATCAGTCATTTATTTAACTTATTGCAAAATGAGTAATTTATATCTCTTTTCGCGAATCGAAAAAAATATATATTCTTTCTTACAAATGTTTGAAATTCATATATTTCCCGCCTTGAATATTTTCTTACTCGATCGATAAAACCTCAATCGCTCGGTAAAACAGAATCGGTTGAGGAGTCGTTGAAAGAATTCAACTGGTTCGAACTTGTAAGCAACAGATTGGTGTTGATGACAGGTAAGAGGTAACGGACGAAGAATCGAGGGGATATGAATGGTACTGTGTCCGCGATAGTTATTCACGCGGGTGCCGTCCATTGACGAGTGAGGACGTATACTCATGTGCGTGACATACATGAAAATAAACGGATTAACGAATATCGGTAAGAGACGTATTCCTTTATAAATTTATATAAGCTCGTTGGATAGCAGTTCGACGCGTTCCTCGCGCGTCTCGTGGTTATAGTGTTGGTCAGTTCGCGAGTGTTGTAACTTTTTTCACCCGCTTCTTGTACATTTCCACCTCTTCCAGTAGCTTCCACCTGGCACGCCCGATCCGAACCGAGGTTCTCCGAACGGAACGTGTTAATGTGCCGGTCGCAATATCATCGTCCCGTCTCACATCACGTTACACCAACCGTCCACCCGTTTTTTACGTTTGTGTACTTTGTGCATTACTTTTTTCTCTCATTTTGACGATTTCATCCTCTTGGAATTACCCAGTTTACAAATTCTGTGTCAATATACGCACAGAACTCGATTGGTGCGTACGAACATGAGAAGCGAGCTTTACCTTGTGTCTAGCGTGCAGTTTAGTGCTTCTTAATGGAGTGTACCGACGTGTAGACGGTTCACGACGTGTTTCCTTCGGTTACTGTTCGTTCACCAAAGGTAAATTTTTCCCGCTGATTTTCGACCATTCTTCATCGTAAATAAGCACATTTTCATTAACAACAAGGTACTATTTCGTTCTCCGATCGCGTAAAATTTTGCTCGGAATCCGTTCTGTCAAAATCGGTTTCGACGTATTTTTCATTCCGAAAAAAGAAAATTATGTTTCCCTTATCGGTGATGGGAGTAGCACCGTAAAATTCAAAAGTCGAAATCTCTGGAATTCGATGTTTTAAAGCGGTCGATGCATTTGGGCTCGTACGAAACACACGATAGATGTGCGCGATAACATTTTAACGTCACTCGATATATCTAACATTGTAAACATTTACGCTAGAATATTTCCCTGCATATCTACGCGCGCTTCTTCTTATCTATCATTCAGGAATTGCGATGACCGATATGCTCGGAGATCTTCGGTTGCAATAAGTGGGAAGTGTCATTTTAAAAACGAGAATTCTCAAAATTGATTTTCGGTTACTAGATTGGAATAAAATCGTACGAGTGTGAACAATCGGGATTACGTAAGGTTATTTCGATTCTGGCGAATAATTCAAACGATATCGGAATTCGCGAGTGAAATCGATCGAACGAGGATGATTCTGTATCGGCGAGATCCTCGTCGAGGTCAGTCGCACGCGCGCGCATGCTGTCGTCCGATCACCCGTTAAAGTCTCCTGCCCCCCAATGCTACGCCATTGACCACCGTTCTCTAGATATTTTCAAAGTCAATGACTGCGACTCCTTCTTAAGTTCCGAGCGTCAAGTTCACGGCGAGACGAGATGTCCATAAGATATCTCTCTTCCTCTCTCTATCCCCCCTCTCTTTCTCTATCTTCCTCTGTGTACACTGTGAAAAAAATTTTGTTGAACCAATTAAATGCCAAAACAATATTTTGGCAGTTCGATAAACAAATCGTTCAGTCTAACATAATATTTGTTGAATTTTCACTCTAAAGATTTCCCTTTTCACTTAACAAAATATCCTGTTGGCTGATTGCATATTTAATTGGTCGAACAAAATTTTTTCCTCAGTGTATCTGGAAACGAATCTCGAATTCGATCCAGTTTGTTGTTTCATTTTCAAAATTGAATGAGCGAATTACGGCAACGACTCCATCGTCGTTCTCCCCTCGCGGTATCTCCACGAAGTCGTTTCGTTTTTTTCCCGAAAATTTTTTGTCGCTTCGCAGCGAGTACGCCTAGCCGCGAGACGCCTCGAAATTACCGTGTCCCGTGACATTTGACGCTAACAAGCGGAACTCGTCGACTCGGAATGAAACCGAAATGGTGTTTTGCGTTATGAACACCGCAGTGAGAAATCCTGAAAGCAATATTTCACAAGAAATTAAGCACCGAATGGCTTATTCTTTTGGCCGTCTCGCGTCTTTTTCCTTTGGGTTTGCGGTCGACGATAGAATTCATTAAACGATTACCTCTCGCGAAGGAGGAAACGTCTAGACGGCACGGTCCTCGTTTCGTTGCCGGGTTTCCCTGGAAAACTCTTCTTTCGAGAGAACGAGATTGATCTCTCTGAATACCCGAAGGAGGCCGCGTCCGTACGCAACGCGCTAACCCACTTTTGCGAACAGGTTTTCGTGCTGCTTCCACCGTAACGGTGATCGACCAGCGGACGTATGCGTCCAGAGGAATATTCTTCCGATAGCGGTCGCTCGTCTCTCACCGAGACTTTGCCTAGTCCCATTGCGAATAATGACTGTATGAAAATAAAAAATTTACTCGGTATTTGCATAGATATTTCACTCGCCAGACGAAATAATAGTACCTATCGATTATAGATATGAATTTTAATCAATATTTAATCGTTTTATATAATTTTATGGAATATTTATTTCTACTCTCAAATAAACATACAGATTCAATAAATTTCTATCTTCAGTGTAGGACAGAGGAATTTCACACGTTTCATCTAACACGATAATTTATTTTCCAGGTGGGGTGACGACAACTACAGTCTGAGAGATGGTCATCGTTACGCGGGTACGTTGTCACTTTATTCTGCATTTTTTTTCTAGGATGCAAAGTCCTTCGACCGAAATTGTTACACGACGGATGCGAGACTATAAATTACGCGTAATTCTTATATTCCTGGGACGAGATTCGCGATGCATTGTAAAACCGCGAGACACGAATACGCGAGAGGCAATTTGTACTCGACGGGTATCGCAGGACGATTCCATCGAACTCGGTGGTGTTTACAATTGCCGCTCGTATAGCCAGTTAATTAGACATGGTTAACGGGGTTTCATCACTCGACAAAGCGCTGCAACGCCCGTTTCGTGCAGCTCGCGTATAACGGTACACGCGATTCGTTCGTTCTGCTTGTATTTTTCTCGATTTTTTTCTCGCGGTTGCTGCATCGCGGAGGATGAGGCCACATTCGACGAAAATTTCAGCCGGACGTCCGTCACGCGCGGCCTCTCCCGAAAGGTAGAATGAGCGACGAGAACGGGCCGACTCGGCCCGTGCGGGGCTTTTAAAGTTCCGGTGACGCGGACAGACGGAACTGGCGTGCGCGGGCACGACTTCGTTTGTGACTGCACCCCGAAAAAAAAAAAATGACGGCTTTTGTTAGGCAAATCAACCGTACGTGACTGAACATTCGGTATCTCGAATGATCCTCCGGCAAGTTTTTCCCTTTTGCTCGGGATTGCGCAACTCGAAAGCGTTTCACAGGCGAAGCCCGAAGAGTGTCTTACCGCTTGCTTAACTTAATTGTCGTGGGTGCAATGTGCGGGTGGCTCGCGTGTTGGTGAGCGGCCGTCGGTGCCCGAGAGCCGAGACTGGAGATCTCTCGCTCTGGCAGGCGATACAGTTCGATAAATTCACTAGCAGGGGGCTAGAGAGAGAGGGAGAGAGAGACGAGTCGCCATTGTAATGTAAATTCCGTTCTAGGTAAAAGATTCGACCACATTGGCGTCGATCTGGAATTTTTATAGAATTTATGGAATTCGTTCCTACCGAATTATGAATACAGTGGGACCTCGATAAGTCAAAAATTTATTTTAGCCGAATAATTTATCCGCTCTCCTCCGTTGAAGAGAAAATAATTCGTCTTACTGGAAGATATCTCGAACTTTTTGGAATTCGACTTATTGAGGTTCTGTAACTATTCTTGGATGGTTTAATAGTAGCTAATTAATCGAGGCCGTTTAATAAATTATCCGAACGAGTTTAAATGTAATACCTGCGCTCGCCACTCGATTGAATTATCACGGTCGTTATTAGAGACTCGCTCGCGCTGAACTTGGCTATTATCGGTTATTATCGGATTTGTCGATTGGAATTTGATTGATAGATGTAAAATGTTCTAATTGCAGGGAGATTACATATGGATCGAACCCGTCTCTGGAAGGGAATTTGACGTAGCGATTGGAGCACGTGTTATATCAGCGGAAGGTAGACGGATCCAGGTCAAAGACGACGATAACAAGGTATATTTTATTTCAATCGTCTTTTTCACTGCCAAATGATACTATGGAGTGAAAAAGAGATTCATACAGTAATCCAATAAATAATTTGTATCTCTATACTCGATAATGATGTACCGTGATCGAATTTAGGAGCAATGGCTGACTCCAGAGAGACGAATAAAGGCTATGCACGCCACTTCCGTGCAAGGCGTAGAAGATATGATCAGTTTAGGAGACCTCCATGAAGCGGGCATCCTTCGTAATTTATTAATACGTTACAACGAAAATCTCATTTATGTACGTTTTTTTTATTTTTGTGTCTTCGTTTTTTCATTAACGAATGTTCAATTTCACAGACGTATACCGGCTCTATATTGGTCGCGGTCAACCCATATCAGATATTACCCATTTATACCGCGGAACAAATAAAACTGTATAAAGATCGTAAAATAGGCGAGTTACCTCCTCATATATTCGCTATTGGAGATAACAGTTATGCGCATATGAATCGTTACGGCCAAGACCAGTGTATAGTTATTAGGTAACTATTGCATGCACCATTTCCTTAAAATAATTTTTTTTCGTCACAGTTTCATAATTATTTTTAAAATTGTTATCAAGCGGTGAGAGTGGAGCCGGGAAAACAGAGAGTACGAAATTAATTCTTCAATACTTGGCTGCGATAAGTGGAAAGCATTCCTGGATCGAACAGCAGATATTAGAAGCTAATCCTATACTAGAAGGTACGCTTTATTTTCGAATATTTTATTTTGTTACTATCCTCTAATATTTGTTTGTAAAAATAGCATTTGGAAATGCAAAGACTGTGAGGAACGACAATTCTTCCCGTTTTGGAAAATATATCGACATCCACTTCAACGATCAAGGTGTTATAGAAGGAGCTAAGATAGAACAATATCTTTTGGAAAAATCACGTATTGTGTCTCAGAATCCAGACGAGAGGAACTATCATATTTTTTATTGCATGTTAGCTGGACTTTCAAAGGAAGAAAAATTATCGTTAGAATTGGAAGATGCGTCATCGTATAGATATTTAACTGGCGTAAGAACATTCCAAATTTTATTTCATTCTAGAGTCTTGATTAGAACATAGTTTAAAAATAATTTCTTTGTGTTTTTTTAGGGAGGTAGCATTACGTGCGAAGGTCGAGATGACGCGACAGAGTTTGCCGACATTAGATCTGCAATGAAAGTTTTACTTTTTAGTGATTCGGAAATTTGGGAAGTATTGAAATTGCTGGCGGCTCTTTTGCACATGGGAAATATCAAATATAGAGCCACTGTTGTAGGTATGAAAAGACAGTTTGATGAATCATTTTATTTTTTATTTCGTTGAAGCATTATTGTAAAGTTTCATCTTTTACTTCATAGATAATTTAGATGCTACAGAAATTCCAGAACAGACAAATGTTAAAAGAGTAGCTCATTTATTAGGGGTACCAGTTCAATCATTAATTGATGCTCTAACTCGAAGAACTATTTTTGCTCATGGAGAAACAGTGGTAAGTAATCTTTGCTTAAATATTTTTAATATTACACTGCTATTTCTCTGATTAAATCTTTTAAAGGTTTCTACGTTATCGAGAGATCAGTCTGTGGATATAAGGGATGCTTTTGTGAAAGGAATATACGGAAGATTGTTTGTACTAATAGTGAAGAAGATTAATGAAGCCATATATAGGCCAAAAAATACGTCGCGAAGTGCTATCGGTGTACTCGATATTTTTGGATTTGAGAATTTCAATCATAATAGTTTTGAACAGTTTTGTATTAATTACGCAAATGAAAATCTTCAACAATTCTTTGTCCAACATATTTTTAAATTGGAACAAGAGGAATATAATCATGAAGGAATTAATTGGCAACATATCGAATTTGTTGACAATCAAGATGCTTTAGATTTGATCGCTATAAAACAATTGAATATAATGGCTTTGATAGACGAAGAATCTAAATTTCCAAAGGTAATTGTAGTAAATGTCAAGTAATATTTGCTTGTAACATAATTTATTTTCAAAATTTAAGGGCACTGATCAAACTATGTTGGCGAAAATTCATAAGACACACGGAGCTCATAGGAATTATTTAAAACCAAAATCTGACATAAACACATCTTTTGGACTGAATCATTTCGCTGGCGTTGTATTTTATGATACCAGAAGTTTCCTCGAAAAAAACAGAGACACATTTAGCGCAGATTTATTGCAACTTATTCATATATCGTCAAACAAATTTTTACAAGCGTGTTTTGCCGAAGATATAGGAATGGGGTCGGAAACAAGAAAAAGAGCTCCCACATTATCTACACAATTTAAGAAATCCTTGGATGCTTTGATGAAAACATTATGTAGTTGTCAACCATTCTTTATTAGATGTATTAAACCTAATGAATACAAAAAACCAATGGTATGTTGATAAAAATCGTTCATAAAGAAATTCAATTGTTTAACTTAACACATCGATTTCAGATGTTTGACAGGGGTCTTTGCTGTCGGCAATTAAGGTACTCAGGAATGATGGAAACTATTCGCATACGTAGAGCAGGCTATCCAATACGTCATGAATTTCCTCAATTTGTGGAACGATACCGATTTTTGATTCCTGGTATTCCTCCGTCACATAAAGTACGAATTTGGATTAATCTATTCTTGTTTGCTTAATCTTTAATAGTGATATTAAGTATAAATTATTTCGCTTCCATTTAGGTTGATTGTCGAGCTGCAACGACGAGAATCTGTCATGCAGTTTTAGGAAGATCGGATTACCAGCTTGGTCATACTAAAGTTTTCCTGAAAGATGCACATGATTTATTTTTGGAACAAGAACGTGATCGTGTTCTAACTCGAAAAATTTTAATTTTGCAACGTAACATACGTGGATGGGTTTATAGAAGACGATTTTTACGCATGAGAGCTGCAGCGCTCATCATTCAAAAGTTTTGGAGGGGCTATGCCCAACGTCAGCGTTACAAACGTATGAGAAGTGGTTATATGAGGTTGCAAGCTCTTATAAGGTCTCGTGTATTGTCTCATAGATTTAGGCACTTACGAGGTCATATCGTAGCTCTTCAAGCACGTGCTAGAGGTCATTTAGTTCGTAAAATGTATCGTAAAAAAATGTGGGCCATTGTTAAAATACAAGCTCACGTTCGAAGATTGATAGCTCAAAGAAGATACAAAAAATTGAAATACGAATATCGATTGCATATTGAAGCTCTCAGATTACGAAAGAAAGAAGAACGAGAGCTGAAAGACCAAGGCAATAAGAGAGCTAAGGAAATTGCCGAGCAGAATTACAGAGAACGTTTACAAGAATTGGAGAGAAAGGAAATCGAAATGGAACTTGAAGACAGAAGACGAATGGAAATTAAGAAAAATCTCATCAATGACGCCGCTAAAAAACAGGACGAACCTGTCGACGATAGTAAATTAGTGGAAGCTATGTTTGACTTTCTCCCAGATTCTAGTAGCGAAGCTCCGACTCCTGCTCGAGAAACTTCCGTTTTCAATGACCTACCTGCACCAAAAGCTGATCAGCAGGAGATTATCAGCCCAATGCAAATAGCCTCAGAAGATGAAGAAGATTTATCGGAATTCAAATTTCAGAAGTTTGCAGCTACTTATTTTCAAGGAAACATCACTCATCAATATTCGAGAAAACCGCTAAAACATCCACTATTACCTTTACATACACAGGGCGATCAATTGGCAGCACAAGCTTTATGGATAACCATTCTTCGTTTCACTGGTGATTTACCTGAACCGCGTTTTCATACGATGGATCGAGATACAACATCAGTTATGTCAAAGGTAACAGCCACGCTTGGTAGAAACTTCATTCGAAGTAAGGAATTCCAAGAGGCACAAATGATGGGAATAGATCCAGAATCATTCCAGAAGCAGAAACCTCGTTCCATAAGACATAAATTAGTCTCTTTAACCCTGAAACGAAAGAATAAGTTAGGAGAGGATGTTAGAAGAAGACTTCAAGAAGATGAATATACAGCAGATAGTTATCAGTCGTGGTTAGAAGCAAGGCCTACGTCGAATTTAGAAAAATTACATTTCATAATTGGCCATGGAATTCTTCGTGCAGAATTACGTGATGAAATATATTGTCAAATTTGCAAGCAGCTTACAAATAACCCATCTAAATCTTCTCACGCGAGAGGATGGATTTTACTGTCACTCTGCGTAGGTTGTTTCGCACCATCTGAAAAGTTTGTCAATTATCTTAGAGCTTTCATTCGAGAAGGACCACCTGGATATGCACCTTACTGTGAAGATAGACTGAAGAGGACATTTAATAATGGCACACGTAACCAACCTCCAAGTTGGTTAGAACTTCAAGCTACTAAATCAAAGAAACCTATAATGCTTCCAATTACATTTATGGATGGAAATACAAAAACATTACTTGCTGATTCGGCAACTACGGCCAGAGAACTGTGCAATCAATTATCCGATAAAATTTCTTTACGGGATCAGTTTGGCTTTTCACTTTATATTGCCTTATTTGATAAAGTATCATCACTGGGAAGTGGCGGAGACCATGTTATGGATGCTATTTCTCAATGTGAACAATATGCCAAAGAACAAGGTGCTCAAGAGCGTAATGCGCCATGGAGATTGTTTTTCCGTAAAGAAATATTTGCTCCGTGGCATGAACCAACAGAAGATCAAGTGGCAACAAATTTAATTTATCAGCAAGTAGTTAGAGGAGTTAAATTCGGCGAATATCGATGTGATAAAGAAGAAGACTTAGCGATGATTGCCGCGCAACAATATTATATTGAATATCATACTGATATGAATGTTGATAGATTGTACACGTTATTACCCAATTATATACCGGATTATTGTTTGACTGGTATTGAAAAAGCCATTGATAGATGGGGACATCTTGTTTTACAAGCATATAAAAAGGTAAATGGTATTTTAAGTAAGAAGTATAATTATATGATGATAATGTATTAATGAAATGATATTTTTGTAGAGTTATTATTTAAAAGAAAAAGTACCTGCTTTACGAGTTAAGGAAGACATTGTAGGATATGCAAAATTCAAGTGGCCTTTACTATTTTCACGTTTCTATGAAGCTTATAGAAACTCTGGTCCAAATCTACCCAAAAATGATGTTATCATTGCAGTTAATTGGACTGGAGTTTATGTAGTCGATGATCAAGAACAAGTATTGCTTGAATTGTCCTTCCCTGAAATTACCACTGTATCTAGTCAGAAGTATGTATTGATTAAAATTTATATAGTAGATTGATCAAATAATAAAAGTCAAAAGCTTTATGACTGTAACGATCCACTTAAATTTCAGAACAAACAAAATGTTTACACAAACATTCAGTTTATCGACGGTGCGAGGAGAAGAATTCACATTCCAAAGTCCTAATGCTGAAGATATTCGTGATTTAGTTGTATACTTTTTGGAAGGCTTAAAAAAACGTAGTAAATTTGTAATTGCATTGCAAGATTACAAAGCACCAGGTGAAAGTTCATCATTTTTGAGTTTCCAAAAAGGCGATTTAATAATTTTGAAAGATGAGAGTACTGGTGAAACGGTGCTGAATTCAGGATGGTGTGTTGGAATTTGTGAAAGAACAGGAGAAAAAGGAGATTTCCCTGCTGAAACTGTTTATGTACTACCTTCGTTAACAAAACCACCAAATGATATATTGGTATAACATCATTTAAAATTAATCATAATTTTGAATATTATAACCAATTCTGATCTATTAATTTTTTATTTAGGCGCTATTCAGTATAGAAGGTACTGAGAATGGACGGCGTTTATATCCGCAACAAATTAATGGAATAGAATCTCGCGATAAACCGCATACATTATTAGAATATTCAATTGATCATTTTCGGTAATTACTCCTTTGATTTTTCATGTGTTCAAATTAACTTATTTAATTAATATTTTGTTAGGACGCCACCAAAGAGAACGATGTCGAAAGCATTGACATTAACAGCAGCGCGACGTGGCCATAGCGATGAATTGTGGCATCATTCCAGAGATCCTATAAAACAACCACTTTTAAAAAAATTAATCTCTAAAGACGAATTGGCGGAAGAAGCTTGTTATGCCTTCAATGCTATTTTGAAGTATATGGGTGATCTACCTACAAAAAGACCTCGTATTGGGAATGAATACACAGATATTATATTTGATGGTCCTTTAAAAAATGAAATCTTACGTGACGAAATATATTGTCAAATAATGAAACAACTCACTGATAATCGAAATCGACTGAGTGAAGAACGGGGGTGGGAACTAATGTGGCTAGCTACAGGTTTATTCACATGCAGTCAAAGTCTTCTTAAGGTAAATAGCGAGCTATGAATGATGTATTCAACTTCAAATTATTATGAGTTCAATTAATAATGATCATCGAATTTAGGAATTAACATTATTTTTGCGAACTCGACGACATCCGATATCGCAAGATTCTTTACAAAGATTGCAGAAGACCCTGCGCAATGGACAAAGAAAATATCCGCCTCATCAAGTAGAAGTAGAAGCTATTCAAAATAAAACAACTCAAATATTCCACAAAGTATATTTCCCTGACGATACTGATGAGGTATAGTTGAGAATTTTGATTTTAGTAAAGTACAACAAAATAGTTATAACTTATATCTATTTTCTCATAGGCATTCGAAGTTGACTCTTCTACAAAGGCTAAAGACTTTTGTCAAAATATCGCCCAACGTCTTAATTTACGATCAGCTGAAGGATTTAGTATATTTGTTAAAATTGCTGATAAAGTTATATCAGTTCCAGAATGTGACTTCTTTTTCGATTTTGTACGCCATCTAACTGACTGGATCAGGAAAGCTAAACCATCACGAGATGGTACTATTTTAAATTCGTTTACTAAATCAATAATTATGCATTAAACGAGAAATGTAAAATGTAATTTTATTCGTAGGTATTTCACCTCAATTTACATATCAAGTATTTTTCATGAAAAAATTATGGACAAATACAGTTCCTGGAAAAGATAGGAACGCTGATCTAATATTTCACTATCATCAAGAACTGCCAAAATTATTACGAGGTGAGTATGATTTACGTATTAACTGAGAAGAAATTGATCATACACAATCATAAAATAATACTCCAATCGTAAAATTTCTAGGGTATCATAAATGTACTAAAGAAGAAGCATCTCGATTAGCTGCGTTAGTTTACAGGGTGAGGTTCGGTGAAAGTAAACAAGAATTGCAAGCCATCCCGTAAGTGTAATTTAAAATTTACATAATTCAATAAGTGTGAATAATAATCGTAATGTAATTTATTTTGTAACAGACAAATGTTAAGAGAATTGATACCTAGTGATTTAGTAAAAGTACAGAGTGCTAATGACTGGAAGAGATCAATAATAGCTGCTTATAATCAGGATGCAGGTAATTTTTATAATAATAAATAACTGTTCTTTATCTTATTTAATTTCATAACAAAATATAATTTATGTTTAGGAATGAGTCCTGAAGATGCAAAGATAACATTTTTAAAAATCGTTTATCGATGGCCAACATTTGGTTCGGCATTTTTCGAAGTAAAACAAAGTACAGAACCAAATTATCCAGAAATGTTACTGATAGCTATTAATAAGCATGGCGTCAGTCTTATACATCCTCAAACGAAGGTAGTAAAATGTTCTTATATATAATTATTTATCGTATGAAATCCTCATAACAATTTTGTGAATGATTTTCAGAATATACTGGTCACTCACTTATTTACTAGAATCTCCAACTGGTCTTCTGGCAATACTTACTTTCACATGACAATAGGTAATTTGGTTCGCGGTTCCAAACTTTTATGTGAAACATCTTTGGGATATAAGATGGACGACCTATTAACTTCATATATTTCACTTATGCTTAATAGTCTAAATAAGCAACGAACGATTAGAATAAAGTAAACGTTGTGTTGAAAAAATTTAACTATTTAGATAAGAACAACTGCATACTGTTTAACTCACAAGAAAGATAAATACAAATCCTTTTGAGATATTTTATTCTATTAAGCCAGAGATAAAGTATTGAATCGAACACTTTTGAGAAATATTCTATACTCACAGTGAACAACTCAACAATTTAAATAACCACGTTTTTGGAGTATATTTAACTCTATTATAAAATAACAAAATTTTTTCATGGATTCTTATAGCATTATTCAATATACATAATATATTCGTATAAATCTGTAAAATAGTTGCTTGTAGAAATTTAAATAATTGTTACGCTCAAGTTTGTTTTTCCGAATTATGTGGAGATGAAAATATGATTGCAGAATGATGTTAGACTGGCCAGAATAATATTTAAAGTAATATTTATCAAGAAAGATTGATTGAGAAAGAATTTAAAATGAGTTAAAAAAATGTGTACGGTAGAGTGATCCATCTGAAATAAGTCAGTTAGAATGAATGTGAGGTATTATGTGTTGATTTTATATATCACTTTAAACTTTTTCCTAATTATCATATTTATCACATCAATTCTTTAAATTGTGTTTTTATGGGAAAATTCCCACCATTTTGCATGAATATTTCTAAATTTTAGGCAAATAAAATTTATTTTCATTTTTATATTGAATGAAATACTTAGGTACTCTATTTAGGTGCATTGTTCTGTATATATAATGTTATATATATATATTTTTTAATTCTAATTATTATTAGACTATTGTCTAAATCGAAAATGATTGAAACTCATCCGTCCAATGTTGTAACTGTAACGATATAATTGTTATTAATATACATTTATTGTTGCGGATAATAAAAATAATCATGTTCTTCAGTAAACGCAAAAGAAATGTTAATTGTGGGTAAATTCCCACAGAACATACATCAGCATTCTCTTTTAACAATAGATCTTCTCAGGAAGACATTCCCAAGCTGATGTTATCTCATTTCCTCCCGAAGATCATTACATTGGATTATGTCGAGCAAAAAAGATTGTGCTAATTCGCATTATAAATTTAGTAGTACAATAAAAATATTCTTGATAAGTGAAAGAATTTATTGTACCTTTTGATTTATGTTGAATAACAGGTAAAGTTTCTAACTTGTCTAAATGTTATTTTGAGGTTTTCAGATTACTGAAATGAATAAAATTTTTTGAATAATTATGCATCATATCTATTTTAATTTTTTACAATTTTATAAAAATATGTCTTTTTTATGGTTACATTTTCCCAGCACTAGTGATGTATGCAACATGTTTTCTAATTGATTATAAATTGCTTTAGACTAGTGATCATCATACACCTAAAATGATGGACTATCCCAATATGTCTTAAATATTTTGATTTTTACAATTGAATTTTATTCGAATTGTGGACGAAAATTCAAAAACTGTGAAATACGATTGTTACATCTTTCTTAAGTTACACAATGTTACTTAAAATAATATAAATTGCATTTACAATGATAGATTGATATATACATAATATATTATTACAAATATTTGTTATATTTTTCATACAAAATTAAAATACGTAAATTCTATTGACTTATGTCGTTCAATTAATTATAATTGGCTTACATTAATAGTATGCAAACATACATGCATGCGTCATTCAGAATTTTATCATTATTCTTCTATGCTTAATAAATATTCTTGCACGAATTTACAAACATTTAATCTAAGAGTAGTAATATAAAAAATATATTACTACATATATTCACACGTACATTAACATCCATACATTTTAGTCATTTTCTCATAATAATTCTATTTAATTCATTGCGAGGAAATCAATCATAACATTTAAAACTAACGTAGATTGAATTAGATAAAATGATATCGATTGCATATATATAACTTCTTAGTTAATTTTCAATAGACATTCATCAAGAAAGAAGTTACAACAGATAACTAGATATACTGTCAGTTTGTCAATTTATGTAAAATAATTTTACATCTTTGCTTATTAGCACGCAAAAAATATATTATTTTTGGATACACCCAATATAAAGAGTATTATATTTCAATTATTATACTTTCTCCAATATGGATTTAAGTAATTTCATTTTCTTTGACTGCATATTGAGAAGAATATTATAAAAGGTCCCTGTGTTATGTTTAACAACATAATTGTTTGTATTGAATCTTTACCATTTCAACGGCTCATAAACATTTTAATTTTTTAACGTTCTACAAGTATTTCTATATGCTCAATTAAAATCGAAAACTGAGACTTCAAGTGTGTTTTGTGTCACTCCATTTTTAAATGCATACATACTTCACAGACTTTTTCACAAATCATGTTTAACAACAAAGACTTATTTAATAAATACGAATTTACATAAATAATGCACAGTATCGAGGATATTTTTGGACTTACTCAATGATATTGTAATTAGAATGAAACGCTACGTTCGCCTATTATCTAAAGTACGTGAATTAACACTATCACTTTCGATGTCGTTGTTATTCAGTATATATTGAATGTTCGTGTCATTACGACGCACACTTTGGTTCGCATTATGAATATCAAGAAAACATCAGAGGCCTGATTGTGGAGGTTGATGCGTATTCCAGGGAACGTCAGCTATTGCCGGTGGCATACTGCTTTGATTATGCATAGCACGAGGAGCTCTCATTATTTCATCCGCAGGTGGACAATGTGGACGAGGACCGGGTTCTGGTGTGTACGTAAACGTTAATCCAGTTGCATAGATGATACCGTCGTTCCGAACTAGCGAAACCGGAACTTGTGTTGGCTGTCTCACCCATAACCATTCGCCTCTGAAAAGCGAAATATCTGGCACAACGCATAGCATGCTTTCTTGACATCTGTACATAGTCTCAGCTTCGACGTCACCGAACCAAACCTGAAGGTTTGGAGTGAAATTATCACCCGTTAACTCCAACATGGCTACATCGCCACCTCCGTTCAAGTGCAAACTATGAACAAGCGGTACTGGTGTGACTGGAGACCTAACAGGACCCATGCCTTCGTAAAATTGATATTCTGCTTTATCTGTGCTGATAATTGTCCAACATGCGCCATCGTTTATCATTTCTTTATTTGCTTCTTTTGGGCAAGGAGTTGCTTGAAATTGTATTATTCGTTCTTGCGACAGACAGAGATACATATGATCTGTATCTTTCATATAGAATGCACATTTATGTAATTGCGAAACTGGATCATCCGCTTCGAGACTAGCCATTTGCTTATCTACCTTGCGAATTACTAAACGGGGAAGTGCCATACCAGTTACAGAACATACGAGCTTTACGGTGCTACCGTAATGAACGTATCCATCGCGTACTTGGAATTCTTCAGATTCGCTTTCATTGTCATCTAACAAATGAATGGTAAATGCTCCCCACTGAGTGGAACTCGCATGAAAATTGCCATTTTCAACATGTAAATAGCGCGTACTAACAGTTTGTGACCTTAAACGATTAAATAAAGCAACTTTTGTCCCACTAGCAATGCATAAGTCTGCATTCTTCAGTGATTGCTTTTTTTTAGAGGGTTTCGAAATAACTTTTATTCTCTTACTATGAAACACTCCAATGTCATGGCCACTTCCGTAAAACATTTTTACTGAAAGCATGAAATGCTTTCTTTTATCAGAATCTGAAATATATAATGTTTTTGCAGCACAATACTGCTTGCCATTATTGAGATCTAGTTGTTGCATATCTTGGTCTGAATTACCAATACCAATGAAAGCACAAAGTTGAGCAGATTGTTCAGATTCTCCTTCTCTCAACATCTGCTCTTGCCTCATTCTCCAACCATCACCAAACAAATAAATACAGGGAGGTGGGCAAAAGAATCTTTTTTCATTACCATAAGATTTCTGAGCCACCTTAGCATGTAAAATTACAATCACCATATCGCTTCTATCACGTAAATAACGTTCCATTGCTTCACGAGTTAATCGCTGTTCTTGATGATCTGATCTGTATACTCCAGTTCCAAATCGAGGATATACTGGCATAACAGAAGTTGGTGAAGGTGGAGATTGCATGCCATGCGCCATTGTTGGCAGACCAAATTGATGTGGCATAGTTGATCTTTAATTCAGTTCAAATGATGATATGAAATTCTCACTTTGATTATATATTCATATTTCGAATATATTTTGTGTTATCTGAAATAATAAAATTTTAAGTTATTCTAATATTATACTAATAAATTTATAATAAAAGTATATCATAAATATCTATGTAAAAAAGCAAACCTATGTAAAGAATAACAGTTAAATATACAAAGATGTCTTTTCTACTGAATCTCTAGTGTGGGAAAAAGGCTTGTTGTTTTTTTTCATCGCAAGACGTAATTAACTCAAGATATCTCTCTTGAAACGAGTAACTGAGAATTGTCGGTCTTAACACAGGAAAAAGGAAATGTATACAGACTGTGGGAACTTTTCTGAGCTCATTTTTTCTTGCATGTATTATAGTTCCCTATTCATTACACAATAATTCTACAATTAATAGTTTCATTTTTAAGTGCATTTTTCTAAAAATACCATTTTCTTGGTCAATTTATCATGTTATACCAATTTTATCTAATTAAGCTCAATTATTTAATTAATACAAAAATTTTAATTAAAACCATACTTAAAAATAGGAATAATACTTATTTATTCAACTTTATACTTCATTATCAATCTGTATAAACGAATTGTATTTTGTATAATTATATATGTTAAAATTAACATTTTTTTGGATATATCAAAAGAATATAAATGATTTGCACTTCAATATTCCTGTCATCGAAATTTCTTACTTAGCTACTATGCATAGTCAAGAACTGACTTTGAATTGAAATACAAAATCATTACTCAGCGGAATGCATTTTGAATAGTCATATGTTATTTTACCATTCTTATTTGAGAAATATGTCTGTTTCAAAAAAGATATTTCTTGTAAATTTTGCTAAATTAAAATAGTTTTACTTTGTCTAACAATATATTCTGAATCTTTATTGAAATATTAATAAATTAAGAATAATATTGAGTTCTTGCATAATCTAAAAGAACTAGTGAATTGAGTATTATCAAAGAATGATATGTGACATTTCATCTGTAAAAATGTATGATTTGTAATAAAAAATTTTAATTAAACTAAAATTGTATAACAAAGAGATAAACTAACCCATTAAATAGGTAATGAATAGGTATGAACAAATACTACTACACCAAATCTATTATGATTAACATTACAAACTGAAATATAACTACATTAGTGCATGAAATTATTAACACACATCATTTGTTTATTTACTTTTTCGACATAAGCAAGGTTACGAAAGTAACGGTTTGAAATAGGTTACTTCTTCAATATTTACCTCATTCTCCGTATTGAATTTTACGCGTATCCAAAATCCATAATATTATTGAATGTATCAATAATTTATAAAAACTCTGCTGCTTGCAAATTTCACGCCAACTCTCAAATCCTTTTGCGTCCCTTGAGCCTATTTTCGCTAATCCATTCAAAAAACACCTGTTCACTTCCGAATTTTCCGAACAATCTTGCCAACTTCTAAGTATGAACATAAGAGCGCGCGCTGCTCAAATTATATTATACACGTACTCCTTTTTTAATGAGTATTTTTATGTATTGTCTGTTTAAAAATAAAGTTTTGTAAATTTTATTGGATGAAAAAATGTAATTGCAGACAAACCACAATGCTCTAGTAAATAAAAGCACGACGTTTTATAAGGAGAATGAAATCCTGTAAAACGCTCAACAACCATTCCTCGCGATATTCGCAGAGTAACTAAGTCCGGAGCGACAACGTAGAGTTATTACGCCGCGTAAGTGGCTGCAGCAGGGCCGTAACCACCACAAAGCCTCAGCTGTTGAAAGGATGTGAGAGTTCGTATCGTCCCATACGCTTAAATAAAATGATATAACGTTATTCATTTTTATTCTGACTGAAAAATAAAGAAAAAATTGTAAAGTCAAATATTTCAGTTTAATTATGCAGTTAATATACCGTTTAAAATATTTTACAAACATTTATTCAATTTTATACATATTAAGTAACAGAAAACGATTTTATAGAATTTATAAGATGACAACTGTGAAATAATGGTTTTTTCCAAAAAAAAGAGTAATATATTACATTTTTTAAAAAAATCATCTATGAAACATCATAACACAGTTGTTAATTTTGATAAAATTCTAGTTTTGTAATTCAGACAGTAGTGGATTATACGATACGTTACTGGGCTGCAGATTCTATTGTTTTACTGTTGTACAATGGCCCGCGCTCGACCCGAAGCGCCTCTGATTCCCCTCTTGCTCCCCACTCGTAGTTTCGCGGAGCACTCCCCTCTCGTCCCTCACTCAGAGCGTGGAATTGCTGCCGCAAAAGGATGTTGGGGTTACACCGGGGGGCGTGGGAAAAACCTGCTGTGGGAAAGAGTGGGTGGCCTCTACCTCACTCCACTTCTGCGATGATGACGATACGATATATATACACTACATATACCAACTTGCACACCTATATATTCTACATGTTTATATTTGTATACTAGAGCGCGTACGTATATTTTGAACGAGCGAAATGCAGCACATAGGTAACTCACTTTTATGTGTGAGTGAGGTGCATATTACAGATCGGCCCAGCACTGCGTAATAGGGCACATAACATGTGTGCGTATGCCGATTAGTGCTTCCAACAGATAGTTTCTTTATTGTTAATAAGATTTCTCAATTTGTCAAATTTTTTATTCGAATTTCATAACACATATGAATTCAATTTGCAAGAATTTCACGTTATGTTGCGATAAATATGTTTTTTATATCATTTAAAAAATATAACTTGAATTATTAATTTAAAAAATGTTCACCTTATAATGGGAATTTCGAAAAGATTTGATTGCATTAAAAAAATGTAATATTGCTTAGCACACCGTAATATCGCATTAAAAGAGGTGTAATTAGGTTTATTTTCTGTATTATCATAAATTGAGATATATGCACATATATTTTGGCAAATTACTCTTTTTTAATTTTATTAGCTATCAGAACAGTTCTTAAGTTGAATTGAAAATATATTATTAATTGATTATATTAGGTAAATGAGAAAATTAGTAACTTATTTTTAAATTCCAAATTATTATTTTCGTATGTATTTGTTACATTATCTTCTTTCAGAGAATGTTTCCCACGCAAATGATGCGGAACTCAACTAGTTCTTTACTAGTTCATTTCATGAACAATTCTAGTTTCAAGGAATGTATAGGGACTATCGTTTTTGTATCGATGGTTCAACTTATTTATCAGCTGACGGCAGTGACGGCTAGCTAAGTTACCGGGTACTTACACTACTAGCCTATACAAATCTGACTGTTGACAATCACGCAACAAACACGCTGTAACAAAAAGCTTCGATATTTTTTGTCAGCTTGAAATGTTAGATTGTGATTATTCGAAATCTCTTTATATTATACCATTATTTGTATCATGGTAAAATATATAATTATTATTTGCAGTATTTTTATTCTGGGAAGGTTAAATTCCAAAGAAAATAAAAATTTGTTTTTTACTTTGTACAGAATTGAACTTTTGAATTCTTCAATTTTTAAACATTAATTTAAATAATTAAATCATGGGTGTACATGGATTATGGCGTTTGCTTGATGCAACAGGAAAACCAGTTCCAGTTGAAACTCTTGAAGGAAAAATTCTTGCTATAGGTATATATTTAAATTTACTAAAATATGAAATGACTATCATTTCATATAAATCATTGGATAAAAGTAGTTTGTTATCAAATTTAATTTTTAAATTGTAATGTTTATAGATGTGTCGATATGGATACATCAGGTTTTACAAGGATATCAGGATCGACGTGGTAGTGCAATACCTAATGCACATTTATTAGGATTATATCATAGAATATGCAAATTATTATATTTCAAAATAAAACCTGTTTTTGTTTTCGATGGTGGTGTTCCATTATTGAAAAAAAATACAATAGTAAGTAAATATTTATCGTTAATACTCATTATAATTATTAATACATAACGATAAATATTATTGATTTTTTATATTCTTTTTTATTGAATATTTTAACACTTGAACTGCTTCTGTGTCGTTGGAAATATTCTATCTTGATTATAATATTGTCTGTACACAATTAGCTTAGTGTGGGAATTGGGTAGTGAGAAAAGAGGTTTCTTATTCTTTTGTGTTTGTAGGCTGCACGCAGGAAGCAGAAGTCTATTGCTACAAGTAAAGCACAGAAGATGAAGGAAGATTTGATTAACAATCTGATAAAACATACCGCTGTAAAATCTGTTCTCCATAATAAAGATAGTAAGGATGGAGGTCATAGTTCAACTTCAATTTCAAAATTCAATGAAAAAAGTGTACATGACATTTTCAAATTACCTGATTTACCTGAAGAGTTAGAACAGA
This sequence comes from Goniozus legneri, assembly GCA_003055095.1. Classification (NCBI taxonomy): domain Eukaryota; kingdom Metazoa; phylum Arthropoda; class Insecta; order Hymenoptera; family Bethylidae; genus Goniozus; species Goniozus legneri. The sequence continues at coordinate 133,758 of NCVS01001539.1, read as the reverse complement.
CAGATACTAGTGATCAGGAATGTACTTCTGACTCTATTAATGAAAATAGTCCTAGAAAGCAAGCAAAGTGGGCTGGAAATATTTATAATGTAGATATAGATAATGCAGAATTTAAATCCTTACCTGCAGACGTAAGATATGATATCTTAACAGATTTAAAAGAAACAAGAAAGCAAAGTTCCTGGGGTCGTTTACATGAATTACCAGAAGTATGTATGTATTAATTTTTAAAATTTTAACTAATAATTATTAAAAATATATTTTAAATCTCTATACTGTGAAGTATTCATAATTTTTATTTATTGATAGGAATCTAATGAATTCTCTGGATTTCAACTAAAACGTTTATTGAAGAGGAGACGCGTACAAGAATTTCTGGAATCTGCTGAGCAAGAAATGGGAGGTAAAACTCTAACATTAGAAGAATTAAATAAACTCTTAACAGAGCAGGGCATTGATACAAAAGGCAGGGATGCAGCATATCGAATTGCAGGAGATAGTACAACAAGATTATTATACATAAGTGGTAAATAACTATAAAATATTAAAATCTGAATTATTTCATAAAATATATATTCTCTTCAGACAAGAATCAACTTTCTCAGGATCTTAGTCAGAGTTCTTCACAGCAATCTACTAGTCAAACAACACAATATAGAGATGAAGGGCCTAGTACATCGCAATCTCAAACTAATACAGAATCTATTATTGATGATATTAATGAATATGAAATGAGTGATTATTGGGATTCAGATGTTGAATATGTTGAATCAGTCAGTTCTCCATCTGTCTCAAAAAAATTTAGAAATACTGATAACTCAGTATCAAATTCAGATGTGAACGAATCAGTGATGTTACCTAAAAAATATTCTCAAAAATTTTCAAAGAATCCTGCATTAACTTATATGCTAGAATATAGTGGATTAACACAAGAACAAATAATTAGTATTATGGAACAAAATCAGAAACAAGAAACAGATAAAAATATAAAGAAAGGAAAAAAATCTTCAATAAAGAAAAAAGTTTCTAGCAAAGATAATTCTAAAGAAGTGGAAGAACTCAAAAATGCAGATAAAAATGATATAATATTCATATCTGAAGATGAAAATGAAGAGTCTTCGGTAATGAAATCTAACTTTGACTCAAATGACTCCAGTAAAGATAATGAATTCATCAAATCCATAAAGAATGAAGAGAAAATTCAAAAGAATAAAATAGATAAAGTGGTACATGATATTAAAATTTTTGAAGATAATGAAGTTGAAATCTCAGATGTAGCCAAGATTATGGATTCAGTCGATGATAAAAGTGACGATGTATTGGATGAAAATAGTTCATCAGCATTAGTAACATCATCTACAGATCAACTTAATTTAAAAAATTCAATTAGTACAAAAGTAATTGTACAAAATGTAAATATGAATGATTCAACTTCTGATTCAGGGAGTGACTTCATTGAAGTAGAAGATGTACCAATACCATGTGTTGATGAATTCAAAACCAGTTTTAAGAAAGAACCTGTACAAATTACGTTTCATAAAGATGAAAAATTAGAAAACGACATATTTGCAGATATATTTGATAAAGGAAACGATTTTCAAATAAAAAAGGATGTACAGTTTGTAAATGATGAAGTACATGAAATCAAAACAATTAAAAAAGAAATCGAATTTGATGAAGTGAAAACCGAACCTATTGATAGTCATAAAGAACTTAGTGATATAGATAAAAATAAGGTTCCTTTATCAATATCAAATAAGGATGTAGATAATGAGAATACATGCCACAAATTAAGTTCCATCACAAGTGGCAGTGAGAGTGGTTTTGGTGACTCTTTTTCTATTGAATCATCAGGTCAAGAAGAAAGTGTTAAAAAATTACAAAATGAAACAGAAAAACCTCTCGATTTACCTACAGAGAAAGTACAACTTGAAACATTGCAGGTAAATAGAAATAGAATACCAGAATCAAAATCCTAATACATTACTCATAATAACACTATTTTGTAGGCGCAACTTGAAAATGAACAACATGAAATTACAGGAAATATTGGTCGATTAGAAAGACAAGCTACTGATGTAACAGATCAAATAAGAATCGAAGCACAGGTATAATTTTGTGATATTTTTAATTTTCTATATTGATAATAAATAATCTATTCTTTTTTTTAGGAACTTTTACAATTATTTGGTATTCCTTATATTGTTGCCCCAATGGAAGCTGAAGCGCAATGCGCATATTTAGAAGAAATTGGGCTTACTAATGGAACTATCACCGACGATTCAGATATTTGGCTTTTTGGAGGGCGATGTGTGTATAAAAACTTTTTTAATAATGAAAAAAAAGTATTACAATTTCTTTCGTGCGATATACAACATCATTTTAGTAAGCAATATAATTTACCAAAAAATGTGTATTTCAATACTTTACTTTAGTAATGTTTACTTTTGTTTCATGCAAATAAAGAACTTACGCGACAACAGATGATACAGCTCGCTCTTCTAGTAGGCAGTGATTACACCGTAGGAATAACAGGAATAGGACCTGTTACTGCATTGGAAATTTTGGCTGCTTTCCCTTCAGATAATGAAGATATTTTGCGTGGATTATATAATTTTGCATCTTGGATGAACTGTGGTAGGACGGCAAATTTTGGTAGAGCGACACTTCGTAACAAATTACGAAATGTAGAAATTGAGAAAGGTATAAACTCCACTAAAAAAATTTCATAGAAATTGCAAAATTATTTATTTTTTCAGGATTTCCGAGCCAAGCAGTTGCACAGGCATATCTATTCCCTATGGTTGATGAATCGAAGGAAAAATTTACATGGAGTAAGCCAAATATGATACTTTTATCTGATTATGTCAAAAGAAAATTTGGTTGGACAAAACTGAAATTTGAAGAGATTATGGGACCAGTTATCAAAAAAATGGAAGAGAAAAAGAGTCAAAAAGGAATAGAGAGTTATTTCAAATTAAAAGCTATTCCAAAATCAGTTGAAGAGCGTTTAAGTAAAAGAGTACAAAGTGCTATAAAAAAAATGAATAATGAACTTACAGAAGTAGATGAACAATGTGATGTTGAAGAAACTAAAAATGATGAAAAAGAAGTAGGAGAACAAAAAGAAAAATTAAGAAAACCCGCTACTCAAAAACAAACAAAAACCGTTCCGAAAGAATTTGATTCACAATTGGTTCCATCAGATGAAACAAATGTTACTAAAGTTACTCCGTATATTGATCTTATATCACGCAAAACTGCTACGGAATATATACCACAGCGCGAAAAAAGTAAAGAAAATTCATTAAAGAGAAAACAGCGAGCTATAGAGATATTTCGTAAATCACAAAAAAATACAACAAAGAAATCTAAACGATCAATAAGAAAAGTAAAAAAAGAAGCAGAATTATCAGAAAGTAGCAGTGATAATTCTTAGTGAAATGGGAAAAATATTATTATTATTTCGTTCTTTTTGGAACTGTCAATTTAATATGCATGGTGCATGTTATTTTTCAAGAGGATAAAGCATTTGTACCATAATTCACAGGCTCGCCATTCGAATCCATTTTATATATACAATACAAAATTATTTAAGTGTAATTAATATTCTATTTATTTGGAGTTATAATATTTTATACATGAGTTAATTTGTACTTTTCTCATTAACGAACAAGTCAGTATGTAACGTTATCTTCCAATACTTAATTATGTACATGAATGAAACAATACTATGGTAAATTTGATAAAACATGAGTTGAAGATACGTAATTTTCGAAGTTTTGTATAATATACAGTCATTACAAAAATAGATAATAATTTTTGTATTACCTCACCTCACATTTTATATGAGAAATGAGTTATCATTGTACGCGACGAAATGTTGATGGTAAAAAAATATAATTTTCGAGATTATCGAATGTTAATTGTATCACAATCCTGCAACTGTACCTCCGCGACGATAATCTGAATTGGCGGTCACCCAACCATCTTGAACAGCCACTCCTGTAAGTGCACTTCCAATTCCCGAAAATGTACTGACATTATGGCCTATACTACTTAAGTATTTTAAAATTTCAGTATCAAATCCTTTTTCATTTTGTGCGACCATCGGAAGTAACTGTAATTGGTAATTTATAATTGTAATATACAATAAATAACGAAATAAAATATTCACATACCTGATGATGAATTCGTGGTGCGTCAATTGCTTTCTTAAGGTCATGTCTTGCCCATAAATTCAAAATCATTGCGATTGCAACGCTTGATGTTATCTTGGTACCGCCTGCAGCACCAATTACCAAGCGAACATTTTTATTACTGTCCAACTGTAATTTAATAATGCATATCATTAACACTCTTATCGATTTATAAAAAAATTTTAATCACGATGTTGAAGCCTGATGCATCAAGTATTTCATGATTTCTATTTTTAAGTTTACTAATGGGATAATTTTTTGTCTGCTACATACATCTCGTGCCATCCTATTGTGCACAATTGTATTTCACGCTCTATCAAGATGTGACAGCTATATACAACGTTTAATAAGAAATATGCGTTATACTGTGTGATAGTACAACAATTACGTATATATAGAAAGATGTCTTGTGAATAAAAAAATACAGTTCATCAAATAAACTTTGTAAGTGCCAAATAAAAAAGATTAAATTACCACGATCGTTGGACTCATCGAACTCAATGGCCTCTTCCCCGGGTGTATGTAATTGGCTGGAGAAGCTGGTAAACCAAAACCATTAGTTATATTTGGTGAACTGAAATCGTCCATCTCGTCATTATATATGATTCCAGTTGAGGTAGATCTAATCATGGCCCCAAATCTATTTACGAAAATTCACCTTATATTAATTTACCAAAGTTACTCTATGTTTATCAATATTGAAATTATACAACACGTACACTTGATTGATTGTAGAAGTGACAGATACGGCTGATCCATCTGGTGCTAAAACCGAAACATGAGATGTGCCAGAATCTTCAGGTACTTCCGTAACGGCCCCATAATCTCGTGGATCGTTACTGGTGCTGTTATCTTTGATTTTATTTTTGATTGCGTTCACGTATTCAGTAGACGTTAAATTATTGAATACTTCAGCTGCGAATTAATAAAACAAAGAATTCGAATGAGAAAAAATAAAGTGATTGAGGGAGAGAGAGAGTAGTTAACTAATAAACCGAATGCGTCGGGCGCTAATCTGTGAGGTCACTTTCAATGTGTTATGTCATATCGTCAATTAATTTCTTCGTAGAATGCGTCAATTAACCTCAGGACATTTTGCGAAAAATAAACGAACGATTAAGATTACTCTGATAAGTTGCAATATCTTACAAATATTTGTAAAGGCTGGGTCTCCTAGTTCAGTCCTTCTAGCGTATGCCCATTTAAATGTTTCTACTACTCTTTGCCACATAATATTTTCAGTTGGGGCTGGTAGTAAGTCTTGTAAAACATTCATTATAAATGAAAGAATCATTCCTGAACCTGGTGGTGGTGCAGTATATATAGTCAAATTGCGTACATTCGTTTTGATTGGTTCCATCCATTTGACACTACACACGAAAATAGTATTTTGTCAATTAAAAACGTTTTTTCTATCAGAATAAGTATTGATCAAATGCATACAAACCTATATTTCTGTAAATCTTCTTTCGTTATAATTCCCTTGAATGCTTGAAGATCTCTAATAAAATCATCTCCTAAGCTTCCATTGTAGAATATACCGGGACCATTTTCGGCAATTAACTTCATAGTTTTAGCTAATTGCGGTCGTTTTATTCTATCACCTGCCTAAATTCGAAAAAAATTTAAATTCAGTAAAATGAAATTCGATTTGATATTACTAACTAGCATCTATCTTACTTTCCAAGTGGAATTTGTTTTTGGATTGACAAGAATTTCTATCAAGCTAGGCTGAGCTTTTATCAAATGTTCCTTATTCCTCAAATATGCTGCTAAATAATCATTTATATACGAGCCCTTCTTGCATAACTCAATAGCCGGTTCAAATAATACATTCCACGGTAAATTACCAAAACGCTTGTGTGCTTCGTAATAACCCATTATTTCTCCAGGGACTGCAACTGCTAATCCACCTATTCATGAAAAAAAGATTTAAAGTGACGAAGAGTTATTAAATCTCTATCGAGTATTTGTTGCCATAAGAAATGAATTTACCAAACATGGATAAATTTGGGTCACTGCCAAACATATCTTTGTGTGCAGCGGCCGGTGCAGTTTCTCTCGCGTCTAAATAATATGCCTGCTTAGTTTTTGCATCCCATATTGTCATCAAGAAACCGCCTCCGAGACCCATACTGTAAATTTGAATCGAAATTTTTGATACCAAAATAATGATTACGATCTATGACTCAGCCATAACTGTAATATTGGTGGTTTGTTCATTTTCTACCAACCTGTGCAAAGAAGCAACGCCCTCGCATAAGAGCGCCGCAATGGCTGCATCGACTGCAGTACCATTTTTCTCTAGTATATCAGTTCCAATTTGTGAGCATTCCCTACCATTCGTTGAGACCGCTGCCTAAAAATGAAAATTTTCAGTAGAATCATTCCAGTAGCGATAGACTTCTGTTAATGATAATTGTATTTTGAAAATTACCCTCTTGTACTTTCCGAGAACAGATTCTTTTTCCGGTTTCGACGAATGGGAAAGGAGAACTACTAATACTGCTATGATGACACACAAGAGTATGATGAGTGAAAAGCCGGCAATTACCAATTTCTTCCGTATCCTAGATAACAATAATTTGGTTTACTGATTATATTCCTTAAAAGGAAAAGTTGCAAATTTTTTGTTACGCCAACACTTCTATAGAAAAAGGAGAATGCAAATACAAACTGGAAGAACTCGAAACGGTTCATAAATATACAACAAGTGTTCATAAATAACGTAGAAACGCAATGTAATAGTAATTTGATAACAAGGATTCTTTGAAAAACCTATATTGTATAATAACTATTTACGTACGTGTACGTAATATGCATAGATAATTTGTATTTGAAAAATGGAGAAGCCGATTGTGGGTAACGCTACCTCAGACAGTTTTGATGTATCGTCATCACACTTTAACTGTTACATTAACGAGATTTTTCTGTATACAGGAAAACTTTCATTTAAGTTATGATTTAGTTTTTATCTATTAACGCAAAAATTCCATAAATCCAATTTGAACTATCAGTCAATCGATAATCGGAAAATTATCTTTTATAGAACCGACATAGGAAGAGACATTATCACATTATTTGTGAATAAAGATAATAGTAATTCATTTTGATCGCATTGAACGATAACATAATATGTCTAAGCATCTCAGATGGATAACGTATCTGGTATTCGAGGTCGCTCTAATGTTTAATTGCGATTGCAGCATAATTTGTACAAAACGAACAAGTTGAAAAAATAGAAGAATGATTGCATAATTCTTTGTCCGGCAGCAATTCACGCAATCCTATTTCTGCGAATACGTAAATACATACATACATCGAAATCGTATAGTAGGAAATAGTTATTCATTGAAAGTTCAGCTCGAATCCCGGTACCGCATGTAACAGTTCATTCATATTAAATATAAACAGAAGTAATATTTATAGTGAACAATTTATCGCGGTCAAAAGAGCTGCGTATCCTTTCTCCGTTTACGCACACTCATTCGAAGACTATAGAGAAAAAATGAAAGTCCACGTGTAATCGTAATGTGATTCGTAACAGGTTCACGTATTACTGAAACGTTTTGCACCGTATACTGTATCTTCCCAAGCACCTCACAAAGGAAACTCTACCAAAATTATTTCGCATATTTTTCGAACAAAAAGTTATAAAACGTATTCGTGTTTCAACGATAACTTGTAATTATGGAGTCTCGTATCCGATTGTAATCAGGAGCGTGTGTACCTTCATTAATCCATGATAGCGGAGAACAGTATGATGAGAGTAAGATTATTGTCACGATTATTATCGCTGCTCGAATTGATAAGAGTATATTAAACATTACAGAATGTCATGATTCATGATTAATCCTGCAATTTGTAAAATACTCATTTAAATGATAGCGATAACAATGAAAATTCAATATCGTAAAACAAATGAATCGATTTAGTGAAACTTTCGTTTCTCTCGAATGGAACGTATATTGATATGTACGTTTTTTGTATTTATTCAACCATGTCGCTTCAAAACTATCAAGTTTTACGATAGTTACAATGTCGCGTCCTGTTTCACTGTGAAACGAAGTTACCTGTTTGCGATAAATATAGTTACGAACTATCTTATAATGAGTTTTAAAACCTTGAGAAATTATAGCTGGTAAAAACAACCGTTGTTACCAACGAGAACCAAGTCAAACTTATAATTAAACATCATTATTTCTATTAAATAATATATCGAAATTTAAGCGACAGTTGCACTATCTATTGATGCTCTCGAGTGCAACGCCGTCTGTACGTATGAATCTGTATTTACAGTTGTTGTTAAATAAATATGCACGTGTAACGTGTTGATTCGGAATGTGAAAATTGCAGTAAGATTACCAGTATATAATAATTTAATCATGTAAAAAATCGAGTAAAATTCCAAGTTTGCTAATTTCAGTAAATTTTTTTAAAAATCGTACGTGCAATAGAGAAAGTAAATGATGTGAATATTGTAATGTTACCTCAGAGGGTCATGAATTAATTACATATGTCAGCGACAAAATTAAAGATGCGAATATTTACCCGATCATGTTATACGGTGAATGTTACACGATGAGCACCCAGCCTTAACTAAACTTTACACTAAGCAGATCGTTTCTCTTGTAACAGTAGGGTATACCGATTATATCCGTATATCCCCTCTCCGGTTCAAATCGAAGCTCTTCGATTGTCAAAGGAAATCCCAAAAGCTTTTGACGTGTATATAATAATTAATTGATTTTTTTCAAATGTCGATAATGATCTGATTCGTTTAGAAAATGAGTTCACAAGTACATCCGCTATTTTATAATTTATCAGAAGGAAATTACGTGTTCTATATTACACGCTTATATATATATATATATATATAATATATATATAATAT
>NCVS01001539.1:0-124635 GCA_003055095.1 Goniozus legneri | reverse complement strand
ATATATATATATATATATATAATATATATATATAATATAATTTTTTTGCCGATTCAATAACCATTTTTGTCGTACAATTTAGAAACGTACAAATAGAAAATTACATAAAATTTCGCAATGTAGATAAAAACAGATAAGTAGTCGAAAATATTGTAGAATTCTAATGTTATTCTTTTGATGAAAATGTTAGAATGATTTTATTTACGGCATCAGTTATTCGCGTTTTAAAAACAACATAAATATTGACATTGTATATGTCAATTAAAAAATGTGTCTTATTATTATCAAAATATAAATGATTAATCACTTTAAGAGAGATGAAATGAAAAACTATCATTAATAATAATTGAGAATTAATTTGACAAACCTTAATATTTAACCGAAAACGAAATGTATTCATTTTTCGTGCGGTAAAGACGTTATCGTTATATCGTTGCTGCACTCATCGTACAAATTTCATATACATTCGCGAAAACATACAGCGCCATCTATACATTGAAGCCTGGGGATATGCGTTGTCATGATCTGTTTGCCGAATTGCAATAAGTAATAGCGGTATCCGAAAACGGCTAAGTCACTTTATATTTTCTAATAATATTGAGTTAACAAGTTATCAACAAAAATGGCAGCCCGTTACGATCGAGCTATTACAGTATTTTCACCAGACGGCCACTTACTTCAAGTAGAATATGCTCAGGAAGCTGTACGGAAAGGATCGACAGCGGTAAATTGATGTTTGACATAACCTCTTCCTGTCTGCAAAAATATTTATTTCGCAAATGTTTATTGTAATACACTTGATAATGTCAATATTCTCCCATATTTCATATATTATTTCGTTCATAATACTTTTAATATTATAATTTGTACAAAAATTTTCAAAATGAAAAAATATTTATTCAGTCTTTAAATTTTAATAGTTGTACGTTTTCCTCATCCTTATTATTAACTCTCATAGGTTGGTGTAAGAGGCAATGATGTAGTAGTCCTAGGAGTTGAAAAGAAATCTGTTGCTAAATTACAAGAAGAGCGTACAGTTCGTAAAATATGTCTTCTAGATGATCATGTTGTTATGGCTTTTGCTGGTAAGTATATTTTATAATATTGTATTAATTCAATTATCATAAAATAATGTTCTTCTTTCTGTATGACAAAAGGTCTGACTGCTGATGCGAGAGTATTAATAAATCGTGCACAGATAGAATGTCAAAGTCATAAATTAACAGTAGAAGATCCAGTCACACTGGAGTATATCACAAGGTATATTGCAGGTGAGTAAATTGAAATCAATTATGATTAATTACTTTAATTTATTATAATTTTTAATTTTTCCCTGCTTAATTATAGGACTTAAACAGAAATACACTCAGAGTAATGGAAGAAGACCTTTTGGTATATCTTGCCTCCTAGCTGGGTTTGATTACGATGGAGTTCCACATTTATACCAAACTGAACCTTCCGGGATATACTATGAATGGAAGGTAGTATGAAGCAAACATTATTCATAAGTTTTTATGATTATAACTCGAGTTTTTCAATCTATAAAAGGCTAATGCAACTGGTCGAAGTGCTAAAACAGTACATGAATTTTTGGAAAAATATTATACACCTGAAGAAGTAAGCACTGAAAGGGGTACTATAAAATTAGCAATTAGAGCTTTACTCGAAGTTGTACAGTCGGGTCAGAAGAATTTGGAAATAGCTGTCATGCGAAGAGGTCAACCTATGCAGGTGAATTTTGTTATCTGTTATTGATTCTATAAAACTGCAGAATGATAATTAAAATTTTCGTTATCATTTTAGATGTTAGATGTCAACACAATAGGAGAATACGTAACAGAGATAGAAAAAGAGAAAGAAGCCGAAGCTGAAAAGAAAAAACAGAAAAAGTGATCATCTTGTATAATAAATTGCTTCTTTTATAAGGTTATTCATGTTTCTCGCAAAAGAAATATACAAAAAAATAGGCTAAGAGGAGAAAAAAATTGTCAAATTTTTATTCTTCATATTAATTGCCACTTTCGTATAAAATTGATATACATACAACTTCATTTGATATGATTATATGTACTGTATATTATTAACAAACTGCAGTAACGAAATCATTTCATGTGTTTACAATTTATGAATAATAAATGAGTTTGATTAAACTTCATATTTGTATGTTTTTTTATTCAATATTCATATAATAATCATTGTGCATCAATCTGATGATATTGATGATTTATTACAAATTATTAAATACCTATATTTTTTACTATTATTTACGACTCTGGAGGTTTTGTAGATCTTGGAGATAAAGTTTTACCTCTGTGATTAAATATTTGGAATGATGGTAAATTTCGCAAAGTTTCCCAAGATTTGTTTTCTAATTCCACTACAGCACGAATTTCTTTAAAATCTCCAGCTATGTGCATTACACCATACATTACGACAAATAAACTGATAATACCTTGCAATAAAATCTGTAATGATATTAATATAGTTTTGATATAATTCTTATAATTTCTGTAATTAGAATTATATATAACACTTACATCAATTGGTAATGTTGTAAATTCTTGTTCTGTTATCCTCAAATATGATCTATCTAAAATAACAAGGCAATATTAATAACAATGTAATCTTGAATAATATTAGCAAATGAATCAAATGTAAACTTAAATTGTATTATAACCTATAATGATGAAGCAAAACTGAATTAGAATTATTAATGTTGAAATACTTACGTTGTGCTGCTGAAAAAGCCGCATGTAACATCGACACAAATCCAATAAACGTAATAAACTTATGCATTGCCGTTGCTGGCATTTTGATTAAAGAAATTTACTATTGCAATTGGCAGTTTCTGACAATTACTGAAAATTTGGTATCTGACGTATACATATATATATATCAAATACGTGAACCATAAATAACGAAATTCGCATAAGAGATGAAACTCAAAACAGAATACATGTATTAGTCTAGTTTGCCATCCCCTGTGGTTTGTGATCGTTATCATATGATCCTTGATTATCATTGGTTAAATTAGAAAAGAGTACAAATACAAATACATTTCCTAACATAATGATTATTGAATTCAAACAAAATTTACCATATATGATAAAAAAAACAACCTAACTATACGAGAAAAAAAAATGTTTAATTACAAAAAAAAGTATCAACTCCTTAATTATAATTTTATTCTCCTTAACTCCACCAAACAACCACCAATCATTATATGAAAAAAAAAAAAATCGAAATTCCAAATTTTTTTGCTAACTTCACGTCGGTCGGTGTTGGTCAGCTCAGCAGTGTTCACATCTTCATGAAGTTCATGATGTTCGTGTCTCAAGAGTCTCGACTCTCGAGAACTTCAGTCAGCGCTTAAACGTCAACATCGTTGGCACTGATTCTCTTGTATTGTGCGCGCCGAGCAGTGGTATTCTTGTCGAGATTCCCGTTTCGCTAAAAAGCTGGAAGTGTGTATTAAGTGGTGTTTGTATAAAGACAGTTTATAATAATGGCGGATCCACTGAGTTTGCTACGGCAGTATAATGTGAACAAAAAAGAAATTATAGAACGCGAGAATCAAATCATCTTTGGAGAGTTTTCATGGCCCAAAAATGTGAAAACCAACTATCTAACCTACGGGTGAGTTTTGATTAAACATTATTTTAACAGCGTTAACGAACTACCGCAACTCCATCTGTAAATAATAACAAATTACTTTTAATACTTAAATAACAGTACTAACAATATTATATTATCTTTTCTACTCTAACTTTTAATGTAGTTCGTGATTTATACTTAGTGAATAAATTTTGATAAAAAATCAAAACAATAAATTGAGTACTAAAAGTTTAATCCTAGTTTGTAGATATACAAATTCAAGTGTTTATTTTTAATTTTTCACTTAAATCATAACCTAAAAAATGTTTCAATGGTCTTATTCAATGGTAATGTTACAGGTCTGGTAAAGAAGGAACGCCTAAAGAATATTACACACTAGAGTGCCTTCTGTTTCTACTAAAACATGTTCAACTCACTCACCCTGTATATGTTCGGCAAGCGGCTGCTGAAAACATCCCAGTTGTACGTAGACCTGATCGTAAAGATCTCCTGGCGTATCTCAATGGAGAAACTCTCACATCAGCCGCCATAGACAAATCTGCTCCACTTGAAATTCCAACTCAAGTAAAACGTGCAGCTGAAGATGGATTGGAAAGTGGATCGTTGAAAAAACCACGCTTTGAGGAAACTCATGTTCAAAAAGTAAAAGAACAACTCGCGGCTAGGCTAGATGCTCCTAAAGAGGCATCTGTGACAGTAGACAACATCAAATCTCTGTCTGAAGCTATGTCAGTAGAAAAAATTGCAGCTATCAAAGCTAAGAGATTGGCCAAAAAACGTACCACTATCAAAGAGAACGACGATATAGGTATGGGATCTGATTTAAGAGTTATCCTGGATATGGATGTAGATGATACCAAAGATATTGTATCCAGAGAGAGACAGTGGAGAACTCGTGCAACAATTCTTCAAAGTAGCGGCAAATTGTTTTCGAAGAACATTTTTGCTATTTTGCAAAGTATTAAAGCTAGAGAAGAAGGAAGACAGAAAGGTCCCGCTATGCCAACACCTATGGTTACACCACGTTCAACTCCAATGAGACCTCTACCACAACCAGCAGTCTATAACCGTTACGATCAAGAAAGATTCATCCGACAAAAAGAAGAAACTGAAGGTTTCAAAATCGACACCATGGGTACATATCACGGAATGACTTTAAAGTCGGTAACAGAAGGCACCAACCCAGCAATTAGAAAACCAGCCAGTGTACCATCTTCTGCTCCAACATCGGGTTTACTGCCAACATCAGCTGCCAAGTTAACACCGCAACAAGTAGCGCAAAATAAACGTCCAAGTAGAACTCCCATAATTATTATACCAAGTGCCAATACGTCGCTCATTACAATGTACAATGCCAAGGAAATACTTCAGGACTTGAAGTATGTAACAAACGAAGAAAAACGGGCCCAAGGAAATAAAAGAGAAAACGAAGTACTTCTACAGAGACGAAAAGAGGGTGGACTCACAGTACCATACAGAGTAGTCGACAATCCACAAAAATTGACTAACGCTGATTGGGAAAGAGTCGTCGCAGTTTTTGTAATGGGACCCGCTTGGCAATTCAAAGGATGGCCTTTTGATGGAAATCCAGTTGAGATTTTTTCTAAAAGTAAGTACTCTCAACACTGATATCAATTCTCAGAATTTTTTTCAGTAAAACTAATTATTAATTATCAATTTCTATGTTTTCGTTTACATTACAGTTGCTGCATTCCACTTGAAATATGATGAAATGAAGCTAGATGCTAATGTAGCAAGATGGGCAGTCAATGTTATTGCACTCAGCAGAACCAAAAGGCACTTGGATAGAGCAGCACTGATGGTTTTCTGGGAACATCTCGACAAGCATATGATTAAGAACAAGCCACATCTGCGATTTTAAGCCGAATAGCAAACTCAAGGGCCATGAAGACTTCTCGCTTCAATTTTATTTTCATAAACGAAGAATGTAAATATTAAATAAGTTTTATGTGTAAATTTAAATGGCGCGCACTCTACATTGCAATTCATTCATTCTGGATTTCATAGATTCTTCTATCATGATTGTTTCAATTTATAGTTATGTATTGTGTACCTAAAACATCATTAGTATAGGTTTTTACAGGAAAGAAAATAATTTATCGTACTTGCATTACGATGTTCTTCTTTTTCATTAGTTAGTTTATTAGAAAAAAAAATTAGGTACCAAATGTAAAATTTTCATCATATAATAGCAATAAACAGTTTTGTAAATAAATTAATTAAAGTATTCTACTTCATTCCAATCTTCTATTCTCTCCTATTCCCCAGTTTTAAGTAGTAAATAATGAAATAAGTAATGAGAAAATATAAAATAATAGATAATAAATAATAACTGTAGCAGTTAATGGCAGTAAATTAAAAAAAATTTATAACATTGCTTATTTCAATTACTATTTATTATCCATTATTAAATATTAAAATGAATACATATATATAGAGCGAAGTTGAAAGAATGTATAGGAAAACATTGGAATGTAAAATAAAGAGCTGCGTATATATGAGGTACAACAGAATAGCATCGTGATATAAATCGCTGAAGTCATATACGTATCCCTCGCGAAGTTGCGTGTTGAATATCGCTGTGTGTTCGGTGAGTCCGGGCACGACGCATGCACATCTCAAAAGTCCCCGAGGTGTATATATCGGGTATACGGGGTGTGTTTTTACCCACCTTCCCCACACACCCGACAGCGAGCCCAAAGTAAACCCCTTACGGGCATCGTACCGATTGTTCCGCGATACGCTAGCTCGCGTATGTGTGTTTGCCGGTACAAATCGAATAAGAGCCGCGCGCGCGATTCGATTACTACCGCTCTATTACTCGGGCAAATAGCCAGCGACTCGTCCAGCAATGTTATGAGCGCGGTCTTTTTATCCGCGGGGGCGTCACGTGCGATTCACATATACATCGAGGATATTCCGTTTTTCCCGGATACCGGGGATGTAATGTCAATATAAAACCGCCCACACTATTCTCCTCCGGATTATCGCGCAAGGATCGTTACTCCGCAACAGAAAGAAGATAGAATGAAACTGTGAATATTTAATTAACCGCTCGGGAATCCTTTCGAGAATTTAACGAGTAATTGGTTGATGGGAATTGATCGAGCGTATTCCATATAGTACAAAACTGTATTACACAGTCGAATCCGGCTTCCTGTCGCGGAAGTTCAAAGCTCAGTCAGAGCTACGAGATGCCGCAAAGGTCAGAGCAAAGCAGAGCGTATAAATCGTGATAAACGACTCAGAGATGTGACCGTCACATGGACGCCTCCTATAACGGATTTAAAAAGTTAATTTTCTTCGCGCCGGAATCTTGTACAATATGAAATACGTGCGGGGGCAAGCTAAACGCCCACGATGCGATTTCACGCTTGGGATGAATCAACGAGTGGAAAATCTGCATAACGTTTGTTGAAGTGGTTCCAATTCGATTTAAACGCGAAATGTTTGAACAGACTGTAATTATTCATTTTTTCAATAAAACCTTATCCGAATGTCTTTCTATCAGGCAGCATACCATACTATAATAATATATTCGTGGCTATTTTTTCTACTAGTGTGCGAGAGGTCAGTGAGGAATTAACAGGAGGTGGTTTCGCGCGCAAAATAGGGGCGAAAGTCCGTGAATGAAGGCAAAAAATTGTTCAATTAACGTCGGGTAGTATGGAACCGAGGTACAGCGATATTCGTTTAAGAGTAATTAACGCGAGTCCCTTTGACGAAGCGCTCCCGTGGGATTACGACTTCTTTTATCTCCTCGTTCGTCTGGTAAATATAATAGAGGTGGAAACTAGGAGCAAAAAGAGGTCGTAGGTAAAAAAAATTGTGCGAGAGAGAAGAATGAGAGACAATGAAAAGTAAAGAAAAAAGAATAACAAGATACAGAAAAGAAAAGCAAGCCGCGGGGCTTTTTCGTAATACGAAGTTGACGAAAAAATTGGAGCATCGAAGAATGAGAGAGAGAGAGAGAGAGAGAGAGAGAGAGAGAGAGAGAGAGAGACTCATACGTATTTTTCACGATTACCGAAAAATAGTTTGGGTCGCGCATTTAGGTTCTGGCAAAAATTTATGTCTTGTATTATCCGGGATTTCCAATAGTATATCGGACTACGGAGAATTCTTTTGAATCTTGAAGATATAGAACAAACGGCATATGCAGCCTGCTTTAAAACCCATGAAACCTACGTTAAAGGAAAAGAATTTAACAAGGGAATGATGGAAATAAAATGGTTTTATTTGAATACAATTTCTGTACATGGACAGGTGACTTAATTCTCAAACGAAATTTAGTGCACTCGATATTTATACGATTATTATAAACCTGTTTAGGTAATTATATATGGCGTACACCTTATTCCTTCAATAGCTATTAATAAATAATACACTGTATTTAAAACTAGAGTAAACAATAACGAAGATTCCGGTAAGAAGAAGACCAAACCTTCAAGTAAGATTGTACGCGCATTGAGCGCAATTCGGTGTGACGCATGGCAAGCCAGGTAAGAGCGGTGGTAAGTGGAAAAACCCAGACCTTGGTTGAAGATGATGATCCGTTAGTTGAGCGCAGACGCGGTCGCGAAGTTGTTGCTGAATTCCAGTGTGAAAATAATTCCCGTACTGGAGATTCAGCGGCATTGTTTCGGTCTCGTGCTGCGTTGCGCTTTTCACTAAAGGTAGACCAGCTTCTGGGCTAATGATAGATTTAGGAAGCTGGTCTGGGACGATGTTGAGTAGACAATAACCTGTATCTCCGTAAAGACTGCGAGAATAGATAGGCGCGAATACTCCACTAGTTATGGCTTCGGAAGAGGCCGATGTTCTGGGCTCCTGAATCGCCTGGGGCGGCCGAAAGGCAGACGAACTCGCTCCAAGATTCTCACTAGCGAAGTACTCGATAGCTTTCAACAAATCTTGCCCGCAGCGTTGCAATACCAGCTGTAATACCGATAGCTTTGTGCTAGGAAATAGCCTTGCCAGGGTCTCGACCGATGTCTGTGAAACATTAGTCTCTTTGGTGCTTTCCAACTGGCTGGGGGTTTGATTGTCGCGAGCCGGCGAGGGTTTTGTTCGAACAACGTTGTCTTTATCCGTGGTGTTCTGTTAAAGGAAACAGACTCATTCGATAACTCTGTTTCTCTTATTAAAATTTTCAGAATTTTAAAAATACGTAAAATCGGGTTTAAGTGTCATCGTACAAAACTTCTAAAAATATGAAGATGAATTTAAGATCTTACACGAGAATCCTGTGAGCAGGGTGAGTTGGAACTCTTGACAGGTTCCATGTCGACTTTCTTAGCGTCTTCCGTGCCCTCGCGACTCGACTTTTGAACGGCAGCCGTATTCTCGTCCATATTAGCCATTGGTTTCGGTTCCGTCACCGCCATTCCAAATATTTTCCCGGGCGGCAGTCGATTCAACTTTTGGCCCGTTGCCACTTTCGCCATCCTGAGAGCGATGGCATCCTCGGCAGCCTGTTGTCTCTTCAGCGCTACCTTTTCGCGTGAAAATTCACCGTTACTTGATTTTTTTTACTTCAAGGTATTATTTACAGTCAGTGGATTTTATTTTTAAATCGAATTAACTCTGAGTCGAACGTTTTATTGAGTGGAGATAAGAGGATAGAAAATTTCGCTCGATGTATACCAACGGGTTCGTAATTTCAACAATTGCGTTCGAGAATTAAGCCACGGAAAAATACAGAGTTCCCGGTGAGAGATCGCGAAATTAGATTACTATAATACATCAACGCCAGCTAGGGTGAAGTCAAGACGGTACCGATCATGACAGCCCCGAGCTTATAAATGGAACCGACGCTTAACCGATACTGCATATGTGTTTTCTTAGCACCCAACGTCAATAGAGATACATCTGGAGGCATTTGGCACGTGTTATTACAATTCAGACCACCCAGTATAATGTTTCGTTTTTTTAACGACTAAAATATAGAAATACAAGTCGAGTGTTCAATATATGGTACCGAAAGTGACACCCTTTTTTTGCCCCCTTGAAATAATACGAAGGGATTCGCTGAGCTCGAGTGACGAATAATGTAGTACGCACATCGAGTGTAATTATAGTGGAGGGGAGTGGGAACAAGTACGTCATAGAATTACGAGCAATCGAGAAACGAGGCTCGCGAAACGAGTCGTTTACGTTAAGCGGATCGTCAAGTCTCGACGATGTGGACAGAGTATCGAGTATCATAATGCCTATGCATACAGAAATGTAATGCTACACCGAACGTTAATGGATTTAATTCCATTCGGGTTGGTAAGTCCCCCACTATCCTCTTCTAACGATCCTCTCGCGACGCCTCGTTTCGCGGATCGTTGCAGCTCGTTACGAGCAGACACGTTGATCGAGGTGCAAACTAAATGTACCGACATATATATAGTGTACAGTTACTCCCGAATGGGGTTGAAAATCGATTTTCGGTTTGCGCCTAATGGATTTGTCACGTTAATCGTTTATGAAATTTGTCGAGTCACGATACCGTAGAAAATAATCGGCCTACCGCGTCTCACTACGGGAGACGTTCGCTTTTAACAGGGCATACAAATTCATCGGACTCATTTATAGGATTAAAGTTGCCTTTGTGAGCGCAAAATTGGATTAAGTTCATTTGTAACCCCGAGGCGCGTCGACGAGCAATTAAGATTCCTATGTACATTGACGTTTGTCTTACTTCAACCGTGTACTCTCTAACTTCCAGTTCTTCCGATAGATTTCACACTAATTACGAAAATTGGGCCACTTTGAGCTGAAATTCCCATTGATCTTATAAATATTTCCCTGCAAACGAAGGATGTCTCGAATGGATTAATGGGATCGTAAAATCCGACCTGTCGGAGGTAAATGTTAACTCGGCAGGACGTATTGAGAAAGAGTGTCTTAGGAACAACTGAGTCGCGAAAAAACTGTAAAATGGGAGCAGTGTTTTTACCTGAGCGGCCATAACCCGCTGGCGCTCGGCAATTAGAGCACATTTCGGACAAAGGCACTCTCGATAACGACACTCCCTTTTATGACCCCTCAGCCAGGATATTAAACCGTGGTTTCTGCATCTCGCGCACTTTGGTCTTCTCTGCTTGCTCTCGGACTCGACCTCGGTCTCGGACTTGCCGCAAGCTCGCAGCATCTCGACGACACTCCTCTCTTCTTAAATCGAGTCCAATTATTCAACGACGGGACTCCTTTGCTTATTCTTCTCTCTCACAGAATAAAAATCCACAGCAGAGTTTCATTATCCTCTGTTGCGTTATTCAATCGCTATCCACTTCACTGAGATCGAAAAAATAGAGAAACTTTACGATCCGCGACGATTCTTCATTTACCAGGGCAGCCGTAAATCTCTGGCCGGTATTGAAACCTCCCGGATTATTTTTCAACGATGCTTAATCTCGACTGAGGAAGTTCGCGAAAAGAAAATTTCATCCCCCGGCGTCGTAATCTCTCGAAAGTGATGTGTGCGTGTGGCTTTTCGTGATTTTCACGTTCTCCGATTGGTCAATCGTCGCTGGCGCGTGCCGTCTCGGTTACCACGCGTTACGTCCCGAGTTTGAACCCCGCGGATGCTGCGGTTGTGAAAAAAGAAAACATACCGATAAGAAGAGAAAGAGAGGAGGGACGCAAAGACAAACACCGACCGGACCACCCTTCAGTCACGATTGGTTCCATCGTGTTTGCACGCCCCGCCATCGTTCTCAGCCTCGAGACGCTCGCCCTCCCGAGATTTTTCTCCCCTCAATACGGCATTTATAGTTCTAGATTCGCTTCGCTCGCTCGACACGGTCTTTTCCGGTTTGTATACACCACTTTACACGATTTTTAACTGGCCAGATGTCTCGAGGATGGTCATCTTCCGGAGTATCCGTGTACTGTACGAAGTTACAGTATTTTTGGCTTGCGAGTTGATAAAACTCTGTTAGGAATAACAAACCGCGTTTCATCGAGCGTAAACAAGGTATGATTGAGTATCAAGGAATAGAATGGGGGTTCACGTAAAAAGACTCACTTTTGTCAAGAATCAAGATCGTATAATTCGTATTTTCTATTTCACGAGTACAGAATTTGGTGGCCAATATTAACTCCGTTAAAGTTTCATTTTTTACATCACTTTTATTCTTGTTATTTTTCATATTTATATTTTTTTTAACGATCGTTACGCGAGTAATAAGTGAATGAGCCATATTTCGTATCGGCCATTCAAGCGTATTTTTCACTTATCTTATAATAGTAACATTCTTGTGCCAAATTAAAGTGCACTCTCTCTCTTTCTCTCTCTCGCTCTCGCTCTCTCTTTCTTTCTCTCTCACACTCTCTCTCTCTCTCTCTCTCTCGCTCCCGCTCTTATTTATTGTAATATAGTAGAATGCTGTCATGATATGTGATTCCGTCGTTTCACTGACGTACGAGCAGTCAAAATCAGGAGATTTGAGATATGTATTTCATCGTCAAGAAACAATATTTCGTCTAAAGAATAGTATAAAATGTGCGTGAAAAAATAACCGAAGACATTTTGCTCCTATTTATTCGTGTGGTTCAAAACTCAAATTCATTGTCGTCAAAGTCTCCAATTTCGCAACTATGCTGATTTCTTTTGCAATATGTCGATTGAATTTTGGTTGTGCGATGAATTGTCAATTTTTAAAAGAACACTCGTATCGAGAAATTTCAGGATGCTACCAACAACTCAAGCTTCCGTATATTTCACGCATATCGAGTTTCACTCTTTCGAACGATAACCCCGCTTCCGATTTATTCTCCGTGTCTCGCATAAACGTCTTTCACTAAATTTTCTACTTATTTTAGAATCGCGACACGAGTGACCGATTTCCGTTCCCAGTAGACGATATCTACGTGTTCCCTATCGAACGGTCTACAATTGACTTGAATCGGATATGGATAAAATGATATGGCGCAACCTGGGCATCACCCATTACGTCATTTCGTTATTATTGTGCTTTAATTTTCGATGTCGTGTTCCCACCAGATCGCGTCCTGGGAGTCGGAAATTTCTCACGTTTCCGATAGCATTATCATTTGGGTCACTCATGTCGATTTTCATCTCGAGTAAATGTAGCAAAAAGAAAATAACCTGTGTCTCTCGTCGCAAACGTAATTAGTTTGCGATTGTTGATCACGATGAGTCGGAATGAAAAAAGACCGTCGAAAATATTTTGCATTACGTACAGGTTGAAACGTTTCGAAGCGTCTCGAAATCGATTTTTGAGGACAAATAATTTCATCGACTGTTATCTTGATTCATTGCAGATACGAGATTGTCAATTCTCCGGGATAAATTATAGTCGCCTTTGGTGTTGAAACTTTGTCGAGAAAAAGCGCGAAAATTTGATAATCGGTCCGGGAAACGCGTCGATCGGGACGGCGCGTAAAATCACAGGTAACTGAAAAATTCGTGAAAAAATTCTCAATATAGGTACTGTACAATTCGTGAAAACACGAAAAAGAGGAACGGAGCACGGTGATTGTTTTATATAGTCCCATTCGATTGTACGATAATTCATTCGTTTGCAACGCGGACGCCCATCTCTCGGCTGTACCACCCCCCCTCCCCCTTCCCCCTCCCCCTCGGCCTTCTTTTCAAAAACCATTTTAACACCAATTGGCCCCGAAATCATCAGAGGATACCCTTTTGTTTTTATCGGAATTTAATTCCTTGTTTTTGGTTATTTTGCGCACATTGCTCGCGTCACGCGGTAGAGAATCAAACAAGGGGAGAAAGTAAATAACATCACCGTCGTCCATTGACAGACATAGCTATTCGTAATCGCACGAAACGATATCGATATATATCGAGGGTCGACTTCATAACACAATGATCGTCACTGCGCATATCGCCAAATCGACTACGAGAATCTACCTCTTTCTTCTACAAACTTTCATGCACCCCTATATGCACTGTAATATATGTCCGTGTGTATATATAATACATATTCATGTATAGTTCTATACATTCGTCTCTACTCATTGGCGTATTTTTCACTTAATATTAAATATATAATATCTATGATGGCGTAGATTCGATCGATCGGTCTAATAACAAGCTGTTCATCACGCGCGCCGCCTGCGAGCTCTACATATTTCTCTCTCTATATGTATATGTCTACAATATATATTTTTTTGCGGAAATATTAGAATAGTCGAATAAAGAGAAATAGAAGAAGAGATAGGGAGAGAGGGAGAGAGGAAAAAATTAAAAGCAGCGAATTTAATTCACTTTCGCGCGGCGCGCATTACGAACGGATGCGTAATACACGTTTTTGCGACACTCTCACTACGCATCTAGTATATAAATAGGTGTATTACAGTTTACCCCTTAACTTTTTTTTTCGATATAATAGAAAATCTTATATACAGGTTGACGCTCGCTAAGGGATTAATCGGATAACAATATTTTAATGTTCAAACAAGTGCGTGACGATTAAACAAGATTTTTTTTCATTTCTTTGCGTAAAAAGAGAACAATACGAGTGTGTAGTATTTTTATTCGTCGATTACACATTAATCCTTATCTTTTCTCATTGGAAGAAGCCTCCTAGCCACGAATAATTCTCTTAACGTTAAAAGTATGAAATCGGCCCTCGGTGAAACTGATTCGTCATCCTTCACAATTCTTTCCGCTTATATTTCAATATATTTTATAATGCGCAACAATAATATAGGATATGTATTTTTTTCGTCAACTCTCTCATGTCAGTGCGCACTTCCTCTACCGATCAAACGGTCGTTCCGCTTGCGATCTCGTTTGACTCGATACAAGAAAACGGTGATATGTAATTTCCTCAATAGACAAATCGAAAATAAATAAAGATATTGATATTTTTGTCTTTTATTTCTAATTGCAATAGTCGCTTCTGGATTAACGAGATCGCATGTGGAATGAGAAAATCCAATATTTCCGTTATTGGATGAAGAGTAAACGATCGTTGGCATTTTGTAGATGAATTGCCAATAATAACGATGATAATCAATAAGAATAGTAATCATAGCGACAACCATTCTCGAGATTTGGATCGTAATATAGATTAATGATAATATATATTCTCTCTCGTTCGTAAAAGATTTCAATTTTTCTTCCTTTCGATAATAAATATTTGAAATGACTTCGTAAATATCTCTTACGGAATTTATTCGTTCCTTTAAAGCTATTATTAATATACTCGTACGAAGCTAAAGCGCAGGAATAAGTGGACAAAGGGAGCGATAAAACGCCACTTCGATAATATAGATTAAATTTTTGTAAGTTGTAATTCGTTGAATGCTGTTGAGATCGTTCGTTTGTATTCGATATTGATGTGCGTCTCTCGCGAAAAGGATATGATCTAGTGCAGCGAGCCCTGTGCATCATGCGCGAGTGTTTTGGATTAACACGGCAATCGGCTCTTTTTTATTGCGTTTTGAATCGATGGTCGGTATTCTTGTGTTTCGGCGTTGCTTCTCATCGATGTTACAGAAGCTGCGATCTCCCGAACCGTTTACACGTATAAACACAATTTTTATAATTTTTCTTTAATTTTAAATCTATAATACAGAGACGGACTACGTCATCTTCGCTATACCACGAACAAATTTTTCACACTGAAAAGATCGAAATACACGATCGTTATTATACGAAATGAGAAAAAAAAACAATCAAGATTCGCTAAGTTAAAGCTGGCGACGATTGACGATATCAATAATCTCGTTCATTCAACAAGGATAATCGTTTCGCATTTTTTTTCTTTTTTCAATCGATCGAGCAATATCTACGATATGGCACAATGTACAACAATCGTCAAATCGTCTGTGTTATTTTTTCTGTAATTGCGTGTCGTGTGTCGAACGCGGCATTCGACACTCGGCCGCGTTATATTGTCGATCTGTTATCCTTGAATTCGTAAGTAGAATCGCTAATTTTCGCGAATCGGACTACTCCGATACGTAACTCTGCCCACACTCGTGCGCTCGTTCGCAACATACTACCATTTGTTCACACCGCAATGCGGTCGATATATCGTAATCGAATATACAACCACAACAATTTTTCGAATCACTATACTCTGCCTTCGCAACGTGTTTCCCTCTCGTTCCAGGTCAGAGTCCTCGTTAAGATATTAAAACTTTAATCACATCGATGCATCGTTAATTATTTAATTTATATTTATTTACTATTATTCACGTTATAACGCTTCGCGTTTCCCATCTCAGAAAGCGAAATCATATAAAACTACGAAATTGTTTTTTTCTCTTGCTTGCTACCAACGAGACGACCGAAGACGATTCGCGAGTCGTTAATTCGATGCTAATTGTAACTCGCGAGGCGTATTTGCCCGTCTCGTACAATCTATCGCCGTCTAACTGTACTTTTGTTCGTCTCCTGTCCCGTTCCGATTGCGTTCCAATGCCAGCTATAAATCATTAATCGCGCGTTAAGGCCAGGGAGAAAAAATAAATCCGCATCGGAAACATTACCGCAATTCTCCCATCATGCGATTTTCTGCAATATTCCTGCAATTCGTTTATTCCTTATTTTTACAATAATTACATCAGTTTCGAAGGCATGCGACGATCGATCGAGATAACTAAGAGAAAATAGTGTAGATTGAATACAATATCGCTGGGAAAAAGGATGAATTGTTCGGAATCCAATTGGAAATCGATTCAGTCTTATGCAATTAATATTCATCCGTCGCTCCGTGTCGATACGTACATGTATATATATCTATATAAATATATACATATATAACGTTCTACGGTATCGATTGCACGGCGATAACAAGAACCGGCTAACGAGCCAGTGGCTAGCTCGCTCCCAGGACAATTTCTTTAATCCGATTTTTTTTATCTCATCTTCTTTTAGTCCGGTAACCACGAAATCTCATCCAAGATGGAAAATCACCCTTAATTGTAGCAAAAATTAGCAATCGGTATATCTCGACGAGACATTGAAACTTACGATTCGAGTTGGCTGTATGGGATATCCCGAGATTGGCGAAGTAAGATTTATAGGCGCGTACGCGCCTCACATATCGACGAGCCAGCCAACTGAGACTTTAGACGGTAGCTGGTGGGAAAAATTATTCCCACCGTGTTTTGCGAGGATATTTAAGGTCTATTCACACATATCCGTACCGTATCAGTGCCGATCAGTTCAGTGCACTGATAAAGAAAGAAAATCCGATCCGATCGGTACGAAAATGTTCAAACATCCGTATTCGTATTCAATCATAGTATTCAACAAAAGTGCGAAATATACGAATCAAAAAATGTTTGATATAAATGAGCTCGCAGCTATTGCTTGTATTTTGGATGAAGAAGAACAAGAAAAGGAAGAAAGAAAGGTAGACACACTGAGGGCACTGTACGGTCACTGACGGTACGGATACGGAACAGTGTGAACATCTTCGTTAAAAATAAAGCATTCATTTTTTTTATCAGTGCACTGAACTGATCGGCACTGATACGGTACGGATATGTGTGAATAGACCTTTATCGTCGCGAACTCGATCCGGATTTCCGACTCGCCGAGAGAAAACGGACGACCGTCGGGGAACACGTCCTTACATAGTTTTCTCAATAATTCAAAAACGGCATGTAAGTGTGCAGTCCATAGTCGGCGCGTAAAACTGTCGCAACTAAAACCCGGCGGGAAAGCCAACGAAAATCGATCGCAATTAATAGATTATCAGCGCAACATCAGAACTAGTTCAGAACGAATTCGACACGCCCCAAAATAATCGTTCTTCTACAAACTGTAAAACCCTTCAATCGGCATGCATTTTTTTGTGTGAGGCTTGTGTGTTTGTCCTCTTCGCAAATATTCCCTGTGCGCAATATGCGCGTGTAGCTGTACGTGTTCGTCGTTTACATATGCGTAAGTGTCTGTTTGTAATATATCATTGCGACGAATAATAATAAAACCCTAATTAGCGTCGTTACAAAAATTCTTAAAACTATTCAACAAAAACCAATCTCGTAACAATTCTTATCTATTTGTTGCTTCTCGTTCGCAAAACAACGCGGCTTAATTTGTTATTAACTCTTCTCGTCGTGAATCGCAACCTCTCGGATTGTTTCGTCCACTCGCCACATTTCAGGAAGACGCGCGCGCACGCACACACACTTGTATCTCGAATGCATAATCGCCGAAAGTTTTCCAGCACGCGAGAGAGACCAGCTTGTATCCCATTGTAATCTTCAAAGTTACGCTCGCGTATTCAGCACGAGTTTGTAAATCACCGTCGGCCACGCGACACGTGGGCTATTTTTCAAAGCTGCGACGATTAACTTCGAGTCGAGACCTTGTCGGGAACTGGCAGCCCGATGAAAGAGAACTTCTCATACGATGAAAAATCAATCGTCGTTAGGATAACAACACTCTCGCTGACTGTAATTCGGGGATTACAATACCGACACGTATTAGCGAAACTGAATGACGAGATCGATACACACCGCCCACACTTACGTCGCCGGTCATTTGCTAACCCACGCATGTCCTCGCCTACTTCTTCCACTCGCTTCCTCCCGACATTTTATCCCTAGCGCATATTTATATATAATAAACTTATATATGTTTTATAATTTCTTTTTATATCACAAATGCTCGACAAAAGGATGTAAAAAGGTATTTCCGTTGCATGTCAGATTATTAAAGTCGAAAAATTCGAAATATTCGCGAAAGCTATTCAACGTGGTCCTGGTTGATAAAGGTCTACTGTGAAATTCTTAGCGACAATTTTCCCAAGGATAAAGATACGCTTAAATCCGGTCAACCCTCCATACGAGTATGTTTCCCTTTAACGCATTCCTTAAATTCGTAATTATACTATATATATATATATGTATATATATATAATTTAAAACTTGTACGAGTATTAAAATCTTCACTTGTCGATTAAAATGAGACTAATCCGCGTCGATCTAATTACGAGGTGAACGAAACTCAGCGGAGAAGCGAAGAAAAAGGTAGATCGAAATCTAATGTCGGACGTTCTAAAGCTGTACACGCTGAGTCGAAAAAATGAAGTAATGACCAAGCTACAGTTTATCGAGAAGAATATACAGAAGTACTAATCAATTGTATACGTACTTCTTTTTCATTACTAGTAATTATAGTACCGATCTCTCGATGCTCTTCTCGAAAAAAATAAACAATTTGAAGTGTGCGTGCGTGCGAACGTTCGTTTCGCGATTTATAATATCGAAATGAGAGGTCGAAAATAAGTCTAGAGGAAAAAAAAAACAATAGTACAGAGATCAACGTTTGACCTGAGCGTGAGAGCGCGTACGACGTGTCAGAGGAACGACTCGATCGCAATGCGTCGTCGTGCGTGGCTGTATATATTTAGCCAGCAATGACGGTGCGCGCGATTCGTCCCGATGGCGCGCCCGTTGACGCGCATTGAGAAATGCCCAGCCGGATGAGTTGCTGCATCACCGACCGGGTGGTGTATCGCTCGCAGATAACGTATTTACAGAAATAGCCAGTCTCGAAAATAATCTCTCTCGCTCCGTAGCGATGGAATTAACGAAATGGAAAATTCGGCGAGATACGAAAGAACGAAAAGAGCTTCGTAAACTTTAATATATGTAACATCGTCGGATTCGATGCTCTCCGAATCCAACGAATCCATTTATACCGATCCCTCTTGTGCAGTCGATTGTTGGATTTCAATCGAAATTCTCGTTTATCGAGTCGCAATTCGTCCTCCGCGTTTTACATCACGGCGCATTTCTCCTTGAGGCTGATCGCGTTGTTACTTTGCACAGGCTGCAGCGACACAGAACGATTTTTCTCGAGCGTCAAAAGGTCCCGAAACAGCGCGTTCACGTTGTGATTCGTCTTCGCCGATGTCTCGAGAAAACCGCAGCCCCAGTTGGCCGCCTCGGCTGCCCCCTCGCTCATTGACACCTCCCTCACCGACGGGCTCTCGTCGCACTTGTTACCAACCTGTTGGACAGCAGCGATACGATATATGAATAGCGAAGCTCTTTTTCCACGTAAAGATATAGGTATAGATAAAGAGGAGCGTGTTCGGGCATCGCGAGTTCGATATTGGCCACTCGAAGCGCGTACCTCGAGCCTCGGAAAATGCAAATTTTCTTTTGAGATCGGCTTCTTTTTTCTCGTCGAATCAAATACGCCCGAGACTCGAGTGATCTCGTAGATTAGAGCTCTTTTTCGAGTGTCCTCTCGCGATTATTCGCGGTCTTTTTAGAACGACGCTTTTGATCTCCGGCGGATCGCGAGAGGCGTGAAAAATTGGTAGATCAATTTTTAATTCGCGATGAACGAGCGAGCGAACAATATGGTTAGGTCTTTTACGTCTATACGGAAAAGTATAGAATACCAAGAAATCCTGTGCGAGTGTCGATAAAAGATGAGAGAAAGCGTTCTTATTGGACAGACCGTGGACCGAATACGATTCTTTCACTCGTACGTTACGTTGTGGAGATACGCGAAATGTTAATTGCGCACGAGATTTCCCGGAAATCGAGCGACGATTCAGCAGCTGTACGCTAAACGGCACGTGCAGTCGACAAAATTGAATAACGACCTGTGTAACATCTTCTTACTCTCTCCCACCCTCTCTTCCTCTCTCTTTCTCTCTATCTATCCAATTAATTTTACTCTATCCTCCTCGTTTTAATTCACGCAATGCTCTCGTAAAATTGAAGAGAAAAAAAAGATATTGATTAACATCGATGTCACGCTCTCGTAGAGGATTCGATCGATGGCGAATGCCGTTCGATGCCCATATACAGTACACGCTCGCCTTTTTCGTGTGAACGAAAAAAAAATTACTCAAAAGTTTTTAAAATCACGAAATTGGCGGAAAATTACAGGGCTACTGCGAAGACCCGAAAAATTTAACAATTAAAATAACGTTTTAAAAAGAAATTTCCGTTAGATCTTTTAAGAGATTGTCTTACCAGCATAATTGGTATCTGCGATATATCCTGGCCCTTGAGCTCTCTGATGACCGCCCAGATGGGCCGCAACTCCTCTAGACTCTGACGCGAGCAGACCGAGTAGACCAGGATGAAGGCGTGACCTTTGCTTATCGATAATCGCTGCATCGCGGGAAACTGATGGGACCCCGTTGTGTCCGTAATTTGAAGCGTGCATATGTTTTTGTTGCAGCTTATGACCTGCAAACCTCCTTCCTCTCAGCTTTCTTTTTATTACTCTCGCGCTCGAACGACGCGACAACTCGACCGAAAGAAAAATTCATTTCCCTCCAGCCGATTGTCCTCGTATTCGAGCGACGGAGTTAATTTCGTAAAATACGCGTCTCGTCGCGCACACAGCACGGGTACCCAACAGTTTCACTTCGCGAAACTTGTGAAATTCCTGAATGAGAAAAGATTGGTCTTTACCGAGCGCATATCCGATCGTGCCTCGTTGATGTATTTACATCTCGTGGCTTGTATGCGATCGGATCTCTTATTGTCGCTCTCTCGAGTGCTAGTACCTATTTCTTTAGGAGCGAATTTCCACGCGAATGGCAAATTACCCTATCTCTTGTATCTTTCTCTCGGTCTTTGTGATATTGAAAAAAGTAAAAACTCGGCCCCTTTGGCGCGCAACCCCCCGCACTGAAAATAATAACCCTCTCCCCTCTTCCGTGAACACGTCAGTCTTGTAATTATGCACGCATACTTCAAAGACTCGTCTCTCCTAGTACAACATCGGGGTGTGACGTATGCGCTTGGCTAATTAAAAAAGGTCATCCTTAAATAGCAAAACGTGTAGGTACTAATATGGCGACAGCGCCATATGTCGTTTACACCATCCCGCGCGGATAATAAGACTTTAATCATTCCCCGTCTTGGCTCTACCTAGCCTCTCGACGAATTTTTGTTCAACGGAGAATAATATAACGGATAACGGTGTTCCAAGGGAACCGAATCGACGTTTGACGCTTCGTTAATTTATTGAAATCGAGGCATATTCGAAATACGAAATATCGGAAAAACGTCAATTTCGCGTGCGAGTCATTCCGCAATTCTGTGCTAGCCCATAGAAGGACGCAAAGACGATTAATATCTCTCATCGGATAAAGAGGGTTTCGAACCGGAGCGTATAGCTATTTTTTCACATGTTATATATCATCGTAGAACAATGGAAATTTCTGTGTCAATTTTCCCTCTCCGTTGTACCGAAACCGATGGCATCGTTACGATAATGAAAAAAAAAAATTCCTGAAAGAGAAATTGTCCTCGAGGAAAGTGACAGTGATGATCTTACCTGCCTGTACGTGTCCTCGATCGTCGGTATGTAAGACTCGCGAAACGTGCCCTTAACGAAGCGCAGAACAAGGGAGCTTTTGCCGACGCCGCCGGCGCCAAAGACGACGACGCGATAGTCGTTACTCTGTTCCGGCATCCTGACATACGCCGAGATAACGGCGTTTCAGGGCGCCCACACCGCGCGAGCGAATTCTCTCTTTATTCGGAGCTCACTGAGATCACCTCCTCCAGGGGTAGCCCGGCTCACTTCCTGTTTCGAATAGATGTGATTAATTAACGCGCCTCCACGTTTATCACCGGCGAGGACGCGCCGATACTCCGTTTCGCGTTTGATATGTGTACGCGCGGAGATTTTTCACAGCGTTTATCTAGATGAATTTATCCAGTGCGCGCGATATCTGTGCGCTTCTCTTTTTTTTTTTTGCCCGCTGTTACCATGCAACTTCTCGCGGCGAGGTGGTACCGTCAGCGGTCACCGGATCGTCGGCCCATGGAAATTCATTATCGACGATAACTCTCGACCACCGAAATGCCAAATTATCGGGGGTAAAATTTTTGTAAAGCCAAACGCGAAATGAGTATGCGCGTGTGTGTACGAGTGCAGAGCTCGAGCAAGAATTTTCCACACGTACGCAGCGTAACGTATCGGCTGCGGGAAAAACTTACGAATGAGAGAAATCTCGTCGACGGTGGTGTAGCGCGAGTGAATTTTCCGTGGGAGGGAATTCGTGGTGGGGAATGGAAAAAATTCTCAAGAGCATCCACCCACGCGACGGAGGCAAGACACCATAGATGCGATGATGAAAAAAAATTCACTCGTACACCATGACGTACGCTTTTTGATAGATCTCGTCGGGTTTGAGAAAGATTTGACGTTTCGCGGAGACTCGACGTTGCGATCACATGTAGCGTGGAAAACACTGCACACTCGAGCTCGAATTTTTCTTACGGGAAATTTATCGAACACAACTAGGTGAATTCCTCACCCTCTCGCGACGAAATAGTCAACAATGATCGCACCGTCACTCGATATCCTCTCTCTTGCTCTCTCTTTTCCCTCTCGAAATGAGTTGCGCGGCTTATTACTGCTCCCTCGGCTCACTCGCCGTTTTATGCACGCTGCGCTTTGCGATACTCAGAGCGCGAATAACAACGCACCGGCACGCGTCGAGCACACGACTTCTTCGGCCTCGAGCCGACACACCTCGCTAAAATGATTTTCACCACCCGAAATCGGCATAGCGGATTCGTCACCGAGTTTTCTTTTTCCTTCTTTCTCTCTCCTCTCCTATCTCTCCTTCTCTCTCTTTCTCGCTCTCTCCCTCGCGTTCGATTCTCGCTACTCGATCCTGGCCGACGAGATATCGCTCTTTTTGACTGAACCGAGCTATTTTTCCAATGAGACGAGAAGCGCAGCGTACACGGTCGCCCCTAATTTTTCGCCCCCGTATAAACTGAGAGATAGGAGAACGAGGGGAGTCCCCTTTTTTCTCTCGAACACAATACGTACGTCTCGCTCGCACTCCCACGACTGGCCGCGTCGCTTAACCGAGTATGTGTCACTGACTGTGTGTGTGTTCTGTTGCAACGTGTACGTGCGCACTACGCCAAAAGTACAGAGCGGAAAATCAATAGCGCTTTCGCGCGCGCGAACCACTTGCCATACCCCACGTAACCGGCATCAGCTTTTCTTTTTCTATCTTCCCGATGCCTATGATGACAAATTTTGGAAAATAACAGACTGAATCGCTAAATTCAATGATATTATAAAAATTATACCTTTATTAGAATAATTGATGAAGTTCATGATATTTTAACTTATATACAACCTATGTACAAATAAATATTAATATTATACAAATGATTTTTAACTATTGATAATATTGTTATTTACAATTTTCCATGTTACATTATTTTACCTATGTATCTCTTGAAAGAGGATTTTTTATGATGTTATCGCTGCCTTCGTTCTCGATTGATTCGTAAGTCCATTTTCGATTATTTCTATAATAATGCAAGTTGTATTTCAATATTGTTCACTTATCGTATGGGTAGAGCAATTTACCTGCATTCGTGACCACATTTTCTCGAAGAACATTTGGGACATGGAAAATGACAGCCAGGACAGTCCGAAACTAAGCAATCGCAGATATTCTCTCCTGTTTCTATAAAGAAACCTCTATCGTCGTAAAGCATGTGTCTCTTGTTTCCCTGAGCTAATCTGCGATTCAATTTACGCTTTTCCCTTTCGCTTTGCTCTGGATTGAAATTTCTAAGAAACTCAACCTCACGTTGTCTAGTCATACGTTGTCTCTGTAACAGGAAATGGATTTTAGCAATGAATAAGTAACTATTAATGAAATTTGAATTCAGACAATTTTCGCACCGGTTTTGATGTATCCATTGCATTTTTCTCGTTAGATCCATAAACGGTAGCTTTATTAGTGGTATCCATGACGTCTATTCAATTTCGTTGAACAATTTTATTTATTTTAACTTCTTTTAAATTTATAATTAAGTAAAATTAACTAAATTATTCATTGAATTAAATACAATCTAAGAACCTAACTGAGTGCCGATTCAAGTATTTTCGTAATAATAACCATATTTTATTATGTACGATAAATTAAAATAATAAAATTAACCTATTTGTACATCTATGAAAAGTATGTTGATGTTATTGTGACAACCGTGGTATATGAAAGTAATGAGATACATCTCTGCATAAATTGAAAAAGAAACGGAAATGTCATTTTCTTCCTTATCAACTGAAATTCCATGATGGTTTCCATTCAAAATTTCTAACGCTTAGTCACCATCTCGTGTGTACATTAATTCTAGCCATACGTCAAGTAACAATCTGTCCATCGGTTCTCGAGTTATGTAGCTCCGTATATTTAAAAGTGATTTAGATTTATAACGTTCTTGTATGTAATAATTTAAAAATCAAGTTCTTTCCGAAGAAAACATGTCGGAGGGAGGAATAGGAGAAATTGACAATTCTACATCTACTTTCGAGGATGACATTATTGATATTTCGAGTCTTGATTTTGACGATGATGATAGATGGTAATGTTCATTACTCTTGTCTTTTACTGTTATTAAAATCTAAAATTTGTTTATATAGAGAAAGACAACCAGAAGTGAATAATAATAATTTTTTTTATCGTCGTTCAAAGTGTATATTTCTTGACGTAAAAAAGTTATAATGAAATTAACAAATTTTTTTACTGAACATATGATTATATACTTAATAAATCTTTACATCAATTATATACCTTGTAACTTCATTCTGAAGGTACTTAGGTTTGAAACATTATTTTGCATTTAATTTCAGGTTGTGTACACCAAATTCTGGATCGAAAGGATCGACAGTTCATAATTTATATACTTGGTTAAGAAGTGAACCAGTATCGGATGCTCAATTAGAAAGTAAATAGTAATCGATCAAATTTCAGCACATTGTTTAGTACAGATTCAATAATATTTACTTACCTATTTCAGGTAATAAAAAATTCATTGACACAAGAACATTTACAAGGCCTGATAAGCGTAATTGTAGAAAAAGTCTACAAGGTATATTGGATGCTGCTTCTTCCTTGTCTAAGACAGTTTGGAATGCAGATGATACTGTTATACTTCACAAAGATAAGTTTGAATCTAAAAATTCAAATATTACATTTGACGCAAAATCTGCAGTAACAAATTTCTTATATAACAATAATTCGCCATTTGGTGAAACCAGCAAAAGTCATTATTTACATGAAGATCAAACGAGTACCCCAGATACATTTAGAAATCTATCCGAAATGGAATATGATTTGATGAATACATCTCAGCCATCTATGTTATATTATTCAATAATATCTACCGAAGACAGGAAAAATGAAACCATAACTATAGCACCAAATAGTATGGAAACTGATATAACATTTGTAAAGGAGGATCAAAATGATGAGTTTAATGAAGAAGAATATTCTGATAGTAAATTAATTGGTGTATGTTTGAATGAAACTCATGAAATAGAGACTGATTTTAGAGCAGTATTATCGGAAAAAACAACCGAAGAATATCAAACACCAAGTTCAAAGACTTCTACAAATACTTTAAATGAAATTTATGATACTGCTTTAACATTATCTTCAAAATCTGATTCGACTGAGGATATAAAATTAATCGAAAACAATCAAGATATTGAATCGAATGAATGTTCAGATGCATTGGATATTGATACAAGACTACCTTATGATACTGAAGCTGCAAAAAATGAGAGCTATTCTGTGCCAAATATATTGACAAGTACTTTTGTTTCTGTTGAAACAGAACAAGAAAAATTTATCAACTGTACAGAAAATAATATGCAGAATTCTACATATACTAATACAAGTAATGAATGTCATCAAACCAGAAAATCTTTTGAAAAGATAAACGACAAAGAACAATCGCATAGTAAAAAATGCATACAGGATATTACTTTTGAAACTATAAATGACTTACAATCTAATGATGATACCTTCAGTATAAATGATTTGAATACTGTAAACAATGAAGACAAAGATATAGCAGTGGATAATAGTTTACCTGGATCTATTAATACTCATATTGATGATGAGGATGAAAATTGTGAATTAAATGCTACATTTGTTCCCCCTATTAATCAACCACATTCTAGCAGGGTTAAATCTTTTGCTTATCAACCAAGGTTTTCTAAAATTGAGTCTAGCACTCAGAAGGGTTATATGAAAAATCAAACCAAATTGCAGAAAGGCTTTACTGAAAATTATTCCAGAAATCATGTTAATCCTACTTTACCAACAACAGAAGAAAAACATCCAATTTTCAATACGAAAATACAAAATATTTGTGATCCAGATGATCAGAGATTTTATACATTTACCAAATTTCATAGTGGAAATCTTAAATCTGTTGAAGAAAATTCTCAACCTGCAGCCCTAAATTCCACCATGAAAATAGACAAAACTAAACCAGTAGCTCAAAAGGATCAAACTTTTTCAAGATTATCGCAATTTCTTGGGAAATCCAATCCAAATTTGACAACTGATACCTCAAAAGTTTGCCAACCGATGAGATATACTAGCAGATTTCCATCAAAAAATGTACTGGGAGCGAGAAATTATCTAAAAACAGAAAATATTGATAGTATACGAAGTACACATAGCGTGCCAGATTTAAATGATAAATTGAGCATGGACACAAATTTCGAATCTCATAGTGAGACATATCAACTAAGTAAAACTCTAAGTAAAACTGCTAGAGGTAAATTTTTAGCAAATTATTTTCAACACCAAATTTTATGTATAATATAATTGTATTTATAATATCACTTAATTTAGGTTCAACTCCACAACCAAGTAAACACATAGGTAAAAATTTTTGGACAAATATTGAGTCAGATCTACCTTCTCCTATATTAAAATCCAACTCTGAATGCAAAGAATCACCTTTGCATTCTGAAACAATTATAGTGGATGACGTTAAAACAAGCACTCCTAATAATGAAATCAGTGAACCCAGCTCATCAGGCAGTACAAGTACTTTTAACACTTTTATGTTATTTATTTTATGGGGGTATTATTATATTAGATATATATATATATTCAAATATATTTAATTATATTTACAGATAAATCAAACAGCTATTCAAAAGACAGTCGTAATAGAATTCAAGTAACAAAGCCAGTAACAAATCAGTTGGAAAATCGACCAAAATTAAAACCACCAACTAATTTTAACACAGCATCTAAACAACCTTCAAGTGGAATTCCAAGACCTACATCAAGAATACCAGCATTAAAATTTCCAAAAACAAGTACTAAAATTCCATCTGCTGCAGCAAACAAGAGATGAGTATAACATTTTTTTTAATTAATTAGGTGGAAAATATAGGATATACTTTGATAGTTTTTACACATTTTTACAAAATTTTTATATCCAATAAAATAATTAAGATTAAACAGCAATATACATATTTATATCAAAGACTGATAATTATTTAACTAAACAGTCACTAGGCAAGAGTTTTAAAAATGTTGAAATGTATTGAACAGTGTGATCACTATTTGATATATAGTATTTTAAATGTTAAAATTTCAATTGACATGTTACATAAAATGTTAAAATAATGCATCCTCTCATATTAGGCAGGACCTACCTATCAGTTTTATTGATAAAATGTGATTGATACATAAATTTGAATTGGACTATTAACTAATTGTATAATACTGAAATTGTTGTATGTAATTATTTATGAGAAGAGTACAGTTTTTAATATTTTATTCTTCCTAGTAGAATGTTTTTTTTTATTTTTATTAACACTCATTCAGCATAGTCTAATGAAATGTATTAGTGTAGAATAATTTAAAAGTTCGTTCTTTTATCACTAAATAAACTTTAAGAATATTTTACTACCACAAATTTTGTAATACATTAAAAATGAGTGAATATGAAAAATTTAGTCGATATTTCTAGTTGAGGGAGAATAGAAGTATTGAATACTTTAAGGATTTTAAGAAAACTAATATATTCAATGAAAATCCATGTGCCTTAAAAGCAAAAATAAAAAATGTTAATGATATTTTGAATAACGCACAATTAACAAATGTCATATCATAATTATGTAAATAACTCTGAGTCTCATGAATCAATTTCAAGCTTTGTCATATATATATATATACATTATGTTAAAAATCATGTAACTATGTTATTTTTAATATTTAAAATATAAATTAATTGTAATAAAATATTTTTATTAAATACTGTACATTATTTCTTTTTACATTATATCCTTACTTCAATAATTTATATTTTTTAAAATACATTTGAATTTGATCCTTAGGATATGGTTTTGTAACTAAACAAGTTGGAAAATTTTCTGGCTGTTCGATCCACAGCTTATGTTGAATACCATTTTCTTCAAGTTTACAGTGCAATTTATTCAAGTTTTCTTCATCGGGTATCTGTTAATAAACAAATATGAACCCTTGTTTTCAAAAATACTTCTGTAAAACTATTTACCTCTAGTACAACTTTATGCATAGAATCTAGATCTTTAAGATACAATTGTGTGTGTTCATCATTATAGAACAAGTGAATTGTTGCAGTGCAAGCATGACAAGCTTGAGCAACAATTGCCCCTAAAGGCCAACTCAATTTTTTTGATAGATCTCCCCGAATAGCCACATATTGAACAATTGTCGACATGATTACTATCATAAACTTTATATTGTTATTAGAATTATAAAATTTTCTTCAACCTATTTTTATTAGAACACTGTATTTCATGAACACATATGTTATTTACGAATTAAATATTACCGGTAAATTGAAAGTTCCTAGAACATTCATCATAACCTCAAATATAAAAATTAGTAATTCAAGTCATTTTCGTACACGGCGCTAGTAGCAATTTTGACAACATTTACTGCCAAACGCAGCTACGTTCACAGCGTTACCAACTAAATTGCAATATCGTCTTCGTAAACGTAAAGTCGCAACTCGTAACCGGTCACCGGCAATTCGCATTTCGCATTCCATTCGACATCGTCGGCGAGGTCTGTTGCTCTCTGTGCTCATCGTTGGACAATTAGACTTTTTTTCTCACGATCAACAGGTATCGTTGTTACACATGATTGCTTAACGTTCTTACAATTCACGAATATATATATACATCAATATTTTATACGTTTCTACGCGAATTTGTTTCATTTTCGCACTAGACTGATTTCTATCTTATTCCACGACGAACATCATAGAATTTTCGAGATGTTTCTAACCGTATTTATTACAATGCCGCGTTGTAGAAAACTACTTAGTGTATGGTGAAATAATGTTTAAATTTTTGCGATATTATGTAACTCGTGTTGAATGGTTATGGCCTCTTCAAAAAAACCGTTAGGCAATTAGACGGTGAGGCTGAACAAAGGATCTATCATTCAGACATTTTGCCGGAGGACAAGTAGATTGCATCGTCTCAAACTGAATTGCATAAATTTGTTACATGAATTATTAATGAATTGCTCTAGCCGTTTATGAACAATAATTGATGTAGCTTGCATTAGATCGTTGTAAAAATCACGTAGACCATAATGTATGTGAAATTTGTCATTGCTCTGCAGATACTGTTCTATTCAAAATATATCGTACAGTTCAAATTCAAAATTCATCGTATCAACATATGAATTACATTTCATTTTTTCTCACATTTAATTTTATCAATATAATTTATAAATATTATGACATTTGGTTTCGGATTCAAAACATCTTGTTTTGTTAAGATAAAAATGTTTATTCAACAAAATTTTTTCAGTTGTAAAAATTGAAATACTTATTAAACCAGGAAAATAAACGATACAGTTAAATTGTGTGATTTCAGTTACTTTCAAAATACTGCGACTGTTATCGACTTCCGCGTTTTGCTGTGGTCATGCTAAATCGGACTAATGACTGCGAAATGATTAACCTTGAACTATAGTCACATTGATCAAAATTGATATTGGCGATTAACCTCTTCAGAAATCCGTGTATCGTAGAATCTGAACTTTCGACGTTGTTTGATAAAGTACTTATCGTGAAATTGTTCGTACAAATATATAAAGTTTTTTAATTTCGTGTCATGATTTTTCGATTAAAAATTTGTTCTTGGTATAAACGATGAAAACTACTGATAACATCGATTACGTACGTAGCTTATAATCGCGTATTATACTAAATTATGCCTATTCATAATTTTACGTATACGACAAAATATTTCCCAGTTTAATTTGGTATTCATATTAATGCATGAGTAATCCAATTCTTCCCTCAAATGAAGTCTGTCCTTTACTTGAATGAAGCAAAGAATCGATTCATCTTCAAAACGGTATCATAAAACTAATTATCATTTCAGAAGTTGAAATTTCATCATGCCGGTCCCAGCTCTACAAAAACCCGCTCCGCAATTCAGCGGTACCGCTGTGGTCAATGGAGAATTCAAACAAATCTCCTTGAAGGATTACAAAGGCAAATACGTCATTCTGTTCTTCTATCCACTGGACTTGTAAGTGTAACGCGTTATTATCATTATCGTTTTACGGTCTCAAATTATTTTCAAGGTCTTCTATTCTCTTAACGATTTTTCAATTTTTCCGAACTGACGTAAGCTATTGTTTTTTCTAGCACCTTTGTATGCCCAACTGAAATAATCGCATTCTCCGACCGTGCACATGAATTCAAGCAGATTGGATGCGAACTGATCGCTGCTTCGACAGATTCTCACTTCAGCCATTTGGCTTGGGTTAACACCCCACGCAAACAAGGTGGTCTTGGTGAGATGAGTATCCCACTTTTGGCCGACAAGAGCTGCAAAATCGCCAGAGATTACGGCGTATACGATGAAGATACCGGTATTCCGTTCCGTGGTCTCTTCATCATCGACGACAAGCAAAACTTGCGTCAGATCACTATTAACGACTTACCAGTAGGCCGGTGAGTATACATTATGAAAATAATTACAAATGAGTCACATCATACTGTACTGTTAATAATTTTTTCCATTTACAGATCTGTCGACGAAGCTCTTCGTCTGGTACAAGCATTCCAATTCACCGACAAACACGGTGAAGTATGCCCAGCTGGCTGGAAACCAGGCAGTAAGACCATGAAACCAGATGTTGCTGGATCCAAGGAATACTTTAAGAACTCGTAGATTATTAATTTAACTTAACCTATGTTTTACAAATTCCAATGTTAGATCTGTTGTGTAAATTATGCTTTTAAAAGCAATCTCAAAGATGAATAAATAAATTTTTCTTTTTTACTGTATTACAATGAATATATTCAACTATTTGTTTCAGTTTAGTCGCTGTTAATTTGTGAAATAATTGTATTTTACAATGTAAATCGAAATTAGCAATGCAAGTGTACGATAATTGCATTCACATCGTGACGTAGAAATCTTCAAGAATTGACAGACAGCGATTTCTTGAAGATTGAACGAGTTTCGAATTTATATCGTTTTCCTACTTTACCAACAAGAATTTCGATCGGTAAATAGCGTTGATATAGTTATGCGTTGCAGAGATCTCTGGGATATCTAATTAGCCTAATTATTACGTTGTTACATACCATATATCGATTTTTTTGTATTAAACATTTTACATATAAAGTATGTAAATCATACAACTTCTTTCATCAGTTCCTAGAATTCTCAATTTTCAACGAATAAAGAAACAAAAATACATTTGAACATCCTCGATCATCTCGACTGCGTGTAAAAATTATTTCAATAAAAAAGAACTCGATAAAATCGACTTCTCATTTTACCAACAAAAATATTTTTCCACAGGCTGCATCCAGCAACAATAAAAATCCCACGAGTTCAAGAACGACGATCGGCCGGTTGGCGAGTATGGTAGAGCTTACGATCGCGCGCACGTATAAATACACGATAGTGTATTCTATTTTTGCGAGGAACAGGAAGGTGAAGCCGAGTAGAATAAGATGCTAGCCAGCACTCGAGGCGCATGCCCCGGCGCGCGGAAATCCTTCGGAAGCGCAAATGCCGACGCTCGGTTACCGAAAATAATCCGAACAACGCGCGCGCACATTTACGTCGGCGAGCGAGAGCCGGTCGCGGGGATACTCAGTGCGAGATACGCCGTCGACAAGGAAGACGTTAACGGAAATCGGAGTCGAGACTCATCCGGATTTCTCTCATCAGAGGAGTTTTGTCACCGAGTGTACCGAGATCGGGCCTTTTACCTTCTACGCCACGAATGGTCAGTTTTGAACATGATTCACAATGTTGTCGGTTCCGTCTCGAATGACTGCTCAGCATGATGTGATCGCATGTCGTTGTTCGATTTTTCTCTCTTCGTGCAGGAATCACTATCGTCATTCGTTCTCTGTTGTTCTCGATTTACTAAAATGATCCCGATAGTAATATTCGCTGAATTTAAGGAACGAAGGTAAAGTTAACCCGATCCGGAACGGCTCGTTTGACTAATCGAGTCTAAAAGCTCATGCAAATTGATACGCGCGCAATTGTGGGCGTTGGTTTTGTTCTCGTTTGTATAGGAGCTCACGTAGCACGGAAATTAAAAGCTCATGCAAATTAAAACGCGCGCAATTGTGGGCGTTGGTCTTGTTGTCGTGTGTACCGAGCTCACGCGGCACGAAATTCTCGTCTCGCTGGAGGGAAGTTTTATTTTTGTAAAACGGTGACCTTGGTGGCTGTCGAACAAGGCGGACTGAAAAAGTCTCGCGCCGGGCAGAGCGTAAAAAGCTTTTTAATCCGACCGCGAAAACCCCCGTTTTATTTTGTTTTCCCGATTGTCTATACGAGAAAATTTATCGCTTCGTACGACGGAACCGAGTATTACGATCGCTCGTAAAACTTCCACGCGACCCACACGCGCGACTCGAGAGAGACGTGAAGAAATATACGCGGGAGGTGATTCACCGGCGAATAGTTTCGCTACGAGAACTCGCCGATAAAGAAGTCACGATCGATCGCTCCTCGTTTATCAAGAGCGTACTGTTTGTCTCTAGCTCGATGTAAAATAAGACAGGCTATCGATCAAAAATTTCGAATTTTCGGACTCCAGAAAACCGGAGCGATTCGTCCCGTGAAACGGAGCGTGGACAAAGAGAGTAAATCGCGCTAGTTGGCTGGATTCCGCAATTTGTCAAATCCCGCAGCCGCGAACGCACCGAAAGTTCAGTCGCGATGGCGTGAACTATGAATCACGGAACAACGAACCTACTTGTCGAAGGTGCGAGAGCGCACAGTAGTTTATTTACGCGAAAATCATGAGGAATAGCCAGCGCGAGCCGCGGAGCAACGAATTTCGGAATGCGCCATTGCCCATTGTCGAAAATTACAAACTGGTTCGCGCGCGCAAGAGTTTACAATTCGCGAACGGTATTTTTGGACCGTTGTTTATTTACATAGACGTCGATGTATATATGTACACACTCGAGTCTAGAGAACCTTACGAACGAGAGTCTGACCGAGATGCACATTCTCGGATCCTCGTGACCATCGACCGATTGATCCGATTAACCGTATTACCAATTCGCAGATCTAAAATAGAGAGCGGGCGAGCACGTGGGCCGGGCCCGTCGTATCAAATGGCCGAGAATGCGCGAGCGGCCACGATGGACAGGAGATTCGCCACACCTGGACGCATCGTCAGGCAGCCGAGGGCCAGGATGCGGGAGGAGCTCGACCTACCCAGTCCCCCGCCCGATCCCTGGCTCAATTCTTCGACGTGTCGCGGTGCCGCTCAGGGTCACGTAGAAGACGAGGACTTTATCGCTTATCTCTCCAATTTAGGCACGGCTGGATACGAGAATCGAGCTCGTCCAGAAACGGTAATAGCGATCGAACTAGCTTGTATCTAATATTGAGCTGTTTATTAATTTTTAACAGAGAACTGAATCCACGTCGAGAAACAGCAACAACTCCCCCGGTCTAGCGGATAATTCAGCACCCGAAGAAACTTTCGTCCATCTCGACCGTCTTTATGCCCTCGCCGAGCAGGTTCTTGTGATTCGAAGTCACGGTTCGAAGCTTTTTAAACGAGTTCGTGACCTTGAGAAGAGGAAGGTTCTAAATCGAGCAGATCGAGAAGCCGAGAGGGCGGTACTGAACGACGAGTATCCTACTAGCGAATTACCCGATGAAGATGCCGGTTTCGCCGAATCCTTGTTGGACGCTATCCTGTCTAACGGGCGAGAGCCACAGTCACCCAGAAGAAGCCTCAGATCGCCATCCTACAGAAGACGGAGCCGTTCTTTAGGTCTAACCGAGCCTCCACCGTTGCCACCGAGTGTTACCACTCCTAACTTGCGACCGGAGATAGGAAAAGTGAGAGTCGTAAGATTTTACAATTTCGACCGTGAATACACTGAAAAAAAAATGTTGAACC
Source organism: Goniozus legneri (assembly GCA_003055095.1). Taxonomy (NCBI): domain Eukaryota; kingdom Metazoa; phylum Arthropoda; class Insecta; order Hymenoptera; family Bethylidae; genus Goniozus; species Goniozus legneri. The sequence goes on along the minus strand of NCVS01001539.1, from coordinate 89,812 downwards.
ATTTAAATATGCAATCATATACTGCTAACAATAAGAGGATATTTTATTGAGTGGAATGAAAATCTTTTGAGTAAAGAATTTATTGGTCGATTTAACAGTTATTTTGTCAGACTGAACAATTATTTCATCGAACTGTCAAAATATCTTCTTAGTAGTATCTGAATGCATATTTAATTGGTTCAGTGACATTTTTTTGCAGTGTATAATCGAAATCTACACTTTTGCATCAGCAGCCGAGAAACGACACCGGTGGTCCGAAGGTATCAAAATGGACTCGCGTGAAAGCAGCTTTCAAGTGGGAAAGAGCTTGCACGAACGATCTTTTAGAGGCACTCGAACCAGTCGCGACGCCAGCATCTCCCACTAGCATTAAATTCCTGAAGATACCAGAAACCGTCGGGAGCTGGAGTTGTTCGACTTTGTCACCGGCTACTAGCGAAGTGTCCGGACCACCGACGCCAGTCGGTCGAATTTCACCCGCCTCGTCCTCGAACGATGAAATATTCGAAAGTAAGAGAATTTTATCGCTGTGGATTATCGGCAAAGCGAATTTATTATGTAATTTGATGCATATGGTTTCTTTATAAGAGGAAGCGGTCCGTCATAACATTGTTACACACCGAATACTCGAATTCGCATGATTTGATATAAGTAATGCGCGATAAATACGCGGGTGGCACTATTCCAAGTTTAATTTTGACAAATCCTCGTACTTGTCCCTGTTCCCTATATCGCTTCCCTCCCCACGAGAGTTTCCGCACGCGAGCGCTCAAAGTGCGCACCGGCCGTCCTCGCCGATTGATATTTGGCGTCTCCGGACCGATAAGTTTTCGAATATTTCCCCACGAATTTAGAATACTTGTATTCGAACGGATGCAACCTCGTGTTTCCTCTCTCCTTTTAACGCTGGCCAATTTGTTCCCGTACGAAAAAGTTTTCTTCGAAGAAACGTCTATTTCGATGCCGCGAGTCACTCTCACGCAATTCTCACGCGTGTATAATTGAAAAAAAAAAATTCACGAGAATACCGATTACTCAATACGCATTTTCGTCCGATATCATAGCTGCGAATCACGAGACTTCCAAGTATAAGTTCCCTCGTATACACCCACTCGTGTTTTGCTTTGTTTGTTTACTTATTCACCGCTTCCGCTTACAGATCGACGTAAGAACGGATCGAGCTCGTTCGATGGCCCGGCTAGTCGGACGATCGTGCAGAAAAGAACCGAAGATGCGAATAGACGCCGTCGTTCCCTCGACGACGATGCGACGACGGCGACGAATAGAACGGACCACGATCACGAGGTAAAAATGAATTCGTACCGAGGGAAATTTCATTTCACTGTGGCCCACTCGCGTCTCGTCAAGTTTTGACATATCGAACTCTTCGAGCACCCACGCGGGAGGCTCTCCTCTGCTTCGACATTGAGAAAACTCGATACCCTATAATTAAAACCGTTCCGAGATAACTCGAGATTAGCTGCTATTCTCGGAGCGGTGTTTTTCGATGAGCGGTGAACGTGTAGCACGTGAAAATACGAGACAATATATGAGAGCTCGTAAAAGATAAATATGAATGCATAGGTATGCAGAGGAGTTCATCGCGAAGGCGTGTATAGCGGGAGGGAGAGAGAGAACGAAGTGGAGTGAAATTTCTCTTCCGCGACGTGTATTGCTGCACGAGTACCGATTTAAAAATACCCACGCGACCACGCGTTGCAACCACGTCCGTGCCTCCCAGTCTTCTACGGCGAACCTCTGTTAGGTCTCTTGTCAGTCAACGCAATCAACCTTCTCTAAATATTATTCCTTCCCCGCCGAATCGCGAATCACTAGAGAGAAATGCTTACGGAAAGAAAAGCACATAAATTCGATTGTTCCCAATCGATTTTTTTTCGCAAGTAGGAGATTAATAATAGAAATTTCCAGACTGGTGCGATTTCGGAGAACATTAGCGATCATTCCGATCGTTCATCGCAGAGGTCTTCCTTGAAAAATGAAGATAGAAAGAGACCAACTCCGATTTTGACTATCACCATACCGCCCAATGAAGAAGATTCGCATTGTCTCTCTTCACCCGAGTCAATCTCACCGTTTCCACCTAACGTACTTGATTCGGGCGAATGTTCACCGCAGAGACCGAAATCAAATCCGGAAGTATCGAGCGTGGGAGAGTACAAGAGACAAGTTAGTATTTTTCAGTTCCCAAAAATAGTTTCGATTATTGAATGAACAATTTTTGTGTATAATTCAGCGTTCCGCAACCGAAGAAAACAACCAACCTAGACCAAAAATGCAGAGGCAAGACTCGAAATGGAATAAAGTTAGACGAGCTTTTTTGACTAATTCTACTTCCAGTGTACCGCCCAGTCCAGTGAAATCGATAAGACAATCTTTCTTGAACGAAGGTAAGTAGAAACTAATTGTCACACGAAGCACATTCTCACGTAATTACATTACAGACACCGAGACTCCGAAGGTACTCAGCTGCAGCGGTAGCGTGGAGGATTTAGAGAAAATGTCGAGTTCTAATACTCAGGCTGAAACACGAAGAGATTATCAAGCTCTGCGAGAAAAGCTCGGAGCTGAATTTCATCGGAAACTCGTTGAATGGGAGCGTTTGAAAAGCTCGAATCAATCGAATCAATCTAAAGGAGCCCGCGGCTCGATTCACGGTTTCAACGGAGGATCGGATTACCAAGCCAGTCCTCTGCTCAACGAGGATCAGCTTGCGCCGGAATTCAAACGGAAGCTTCAGGAGTGGAAACGCGCGAAGAAGGGTCGAAGGTCGAGCGCTTCGATCGAACAGAATCGGGTATCCAGACGTCGACTTACGGACTGGCAGCTTTGGAGGTTACCTTTGAAATCGGAATCTAGGTATTTTTAATTCTTTGAGTGCAATGGAACTCTTTGACAAGAATTCTTCGATTCAAGGAGTCACGAGACTGGTCCGAGAGGAAGCTGCGCTAGCGTCGGTAGCGCAGGTAGCGGAGGCAGTGAGGGCAAGTTGCACATGTGCGAAGATTTTGTGAAGAGACTGGAAGCGTGGCGACGCATCAACGACTTTGCGGCTCGCACTACCGATGGCGCGAAAAATTCCATCGATGAGACTGAATTTCTTGCTCTGGATCGACTTCTCCCTATTTTTGGTTCATCTACGAACAAAGATCCAGCTAGTAACGATAGAGCGCGTACGAATACGTTTAGTGATATGGATATAAGGTAGTTACATCGCATAGTTTAATGCTAGGTTAATATTTACGCTGATGTTTTTTCAGAACACAAGAATCTGGAAATGAGATTCTCATTCGCACGTCGATAGGCTCGTACCGTTTCGAGGGAATCTCTCGTGAATTTACAAGAAAATTGTACGACTGGGAGAAACACAGAGGAATATCGCCGAGATCATCGACCTTCCGTTTACTAGGTCCGACTTATGCCGCTCTTGCTGGTGAAATGAACAACGAAACTTGTTTGAAATCTCCAGACAATTATAGTAAATACCGAAAAATAAATTATATTAGCTACAGCCTGTATTAGCTACAGAAAACCAATAACAATAATTTTTTCTGCAGCTGATGACGAAGAATATCTGGGAGGCTTGAAGAAATCGAAATCTATGAGTAGCATACAAGAATGTTTTCACACAGACTCCATGTTACGACGTTCTACTAGTCTGCAGTCGCTAAATCGTCTCGAAGATAAATTATGCAACAGCGATAGAGCCAATAACTCATCAGCGCCTGGTGAGTGGAATTCGGTATTTGAGTTACTAAGGATGATTCGAGTAAAATAATTTTTCTTATTTTTTTAGTTGATGGTCAACATCCCGATGATATTTCCGAAGACGTAGCGATGGACGACTCCGAACCAGAGGCTATGATTGTCGATATCGAAGATGTGATCGAAGAAACTGCTAGCCCACTGGCTAAGGTTCAGCCTCATCAGACGCCGGTCTATTCAGTGGCAGCTAGCGAGACCACTAGTATTGCTGTACCTCTCGGTACTGTAACTTCAAGTCATGAACCTTCGCCGGTAATTCTTGTTGAGATCGAAGATAACAATAGAAGAACTTTTTGGAATCGGGAAACTGAATGTTCGAGTCCTGACGAAGATTCAGCTCAGTCGGATAATTCATCGACATTCGTATGGAACCGGAAGCTTCGTTTTAAGCAAGATTTTAATGAAGAGTAAGTTCAATTACTTGAATCGTACATTCAAATGCCTCTCTAAATACGCCGTTTTATAGATCTGCAAACGAAACATTGGATGTATCCAATTCCGAGTTGGTGCTGCGAGAAGAATTATCAAGTACGTACTTTTTCGAAGAATTCTCTGTTATTTTTATAATAATTCAGTGCTTCACTTAGGCACACCAAACGACGAAGGAAGGGCTTCTTACGATTCTCCAGACAAATCCGACTCGGTAAAGTATCCGATTCAGGACCCAGTGAGCACGGAACAGCTGATGGTAGATTTATCCACGATTTCTTTAGGTTCATGAAAATCAATTATTGCTTCTCAATAGTACCCTTCTTAACAAATCACGAGAAATTAATACTGTATTTTCTAAAATTAAAAAAGATTCTAATTACTCACTAACAAGTCTCTGGTATTCGGTAAAAAAAAAACAATCGTAAAAATTGCCCAGAGTTTTTCAACGAAAGCTTTAAAAAAAAGAAAAAAAATTGTATCATAAGCGCGATCAAAATTAGCGACCTATCGGTACTACAATCAGGATCTGCCGAGGGAGAGCGTCACATTGGCCTGCGTCGAACAGGAGCCAGACGGCGAACCTGAATACCGACAGAGCGTCGAGGAGAGCTGCGAGGGCGAGACCGATCGGTTGAAGAACCAGTTGGAGGACGAGAAAACCGAAGGCGTCCGTTATCTTCGCCAGGTAACCAAGACCACGAGCCCCTTCGCGACCGAATTCAAAGCAGGAATCTTGAAAATTTCTAACGATTTCGAAACAGGTATTGAAAATTATTCAATTTCTATATTAATATTATTAGAAAATATGTATTTAACAATCATTTACTTAAGTTTCTGAATTCATCGCGGATATCGAAAACACCTACGGTACTTTGAGCTACCATACCGATCGAGAAATCGAGGATGGCGCCAGTTATTTCAAGAATCACACCGCGGAAAGGTGCAACGTTCGAGAACACCGGATTCGAGAATACACTCCGTTCGAAACAAACTCGAGAAGATCGTCTGAGGGTCAATGGCAGAGCGAAGACGACAGGAGCAATATTTACGAGCGTAGCCCGGTGTTCGATAGGCAAGAATCGACCAGCGAGACCGAGAGGAGTTCTAATTTCGAAGACCTCTCGCTGACGTCAACGAGCAGCGCGCATCAATTTCAAGACGAGAGTGTCGAGCCGTTGACGTCGGAAATTCGACGTTTCGAGAGGATAGTTATAAACGATGAGACACTAAACAAAATAATCGTTCCGACCGCCAGCCACGAATCGCCATCGGGCTCGGCATCTAGAACACATTTTTTATACGATCCGAATTCAGAAACCGCAAACAGTAACTCGGAGGATTCTCGGAGGAGCTCGCGAGAGGATCAAATTTCGGAATCGACCAAATCCGATCGGAGTTCGAGCTCGAAGAGGAGCAAACGGATCGAGAGTCGGAATGTTTTCGTGAAGACGAAACGTATGATATTTTCTCCTTTCAAACGAACCGATGAGTGGTTTTCTTTTAGAAAAGATTCGAGTACAGAACGAAAGTCCGATGGAAAGTCGAGATCCACATCACCGAAAATTTCGCAGCAAGAAGCGTTTCATCGAATGCAGTTGCCACTTCTCTGGCCATTAGGATTGGCTACGAAGAAACGTTGCAGTTGGGGAGAAGACAGCATTCGAGCTCATCGAAGAGAGCCTGATTTCTCATCCTTGCAGCCATCAAGGACCGATAGAACAGGAACGAAATTCCGTTCGGAAAAATCATCAGATTCGCCTACTGTGACATTTGATTGTCCACCTTGTCGTTCGATTTCTACCAGCACCCTGAAGGAAAACGAAGAGTACGAGAATCTGTCATCCGATCTCATTCACAAATTGAAAATTCTGTCTAACGTAGCAGCTCGTAAAGACGCTCGTTCGGAACTGGAAGAATCCAGATCCGGCAGACTTCGTCAGGCTAAAGAAAATTTTTTACTTAGACGAGGAGGAGATTATTGCCATTCTATGATGGAAACTGGTGAATCTAGTCGAACCATAGAAATCGTCAATTCAAATACTACCACTTCGGCAAACTCACAACGTACGTTTAATATCGAGACTCAACTCGAAGAAGATAATTCGAGTCGAGAAGTTGGTAACTCGAGGCCGGATCTGATCAAATCAGCGAGTGTGGGAATGATCAACGTCGATCCAGACGGGAAATCGGTCACTTCCGATCGAGGATGCGAATCTCTACCTCGCACCATCTCAAAACGTCGTGAGCCCTCGGGCCCGTTGGCCAGAATCGCGACGAGGCTCGGTTTATCTCGCCTCGTTCGACATCGAGAATGCGACTACACGAGAATGAACGCTGTATCAACTCTGTGCCGTCAGAGTGTTTTTCTGGACGTGCGTTCCAACTTGGACGAGCGTCGCTCTGGAGATCAACCGCGAAGAACCAGAAGAGAGAACGGTTCGTGAAATTCAGCGCATAGACGATAAGTTTTAAGTGTATTATTTTGTAGTACCAGACATGCCTCTGCTAGTCTTATTAAAAACTACTATTTTCGTAACGTACTGTGCTTGTCGTTGAAAGAGCGAAATATAATTTCTAGAGAAAGATCAAAGGGACTTATATATCATGCTCATAGTATAATCTTAGCGAGTTATTAATCACTTTAACGCGGTACAACAAACGTCGTTATACCGAGAAACAAAGGATTTGGCTTCCAGTTTCGAGAACGTGGTAAGCCGAGGATTACCGTGACCAGGTACACGTCAAGTAGTTCGTTACTGGATCAGTTCTAACATTATACGAAACTCGTCTTTCCCTTTAGTAGCCTAATCCCTTATCTTGTTCGCTGCCTAACTCGGCTTAGTCAGCGTGAACGACGTAATTACGAATCTCCGCGAATTTTCAAATTGATCGGTCAATATTTTATTACTCGTGATTAAAATCTCGCATGAGTGGAAAATAATGAGAGGGGGAGAAAATTTTCGAGCGCGAAATCGCGGGCCATGCGTAAGCGCTTTTTTTACGGACGAGTGTGCGTGGCGCAAACACAATGACGCGGTGTTTGATTAAATGGGATTAATGTCCCTGGGGCAGTCTCGAGTATCGGGCGAGCGCGTGTCGCCGGCTTCGGTTGCCGCGTGCCACCCCTTAGTCCGTTCGCCGTAACTCGAGCTCGCTCTTCCTCCCCTCCATTTAAAATTTCTCCTCTTCACCTTCGAACCATCCAAAACTCTCCCACAATCACATTATTCGCTTAATCGATTCACCTTATTAACCGTTTTAACTACCCCGTCTAATTTCAACTTTATCGTAGATGCAATATATAGAGAGTATGTAAGAATGTACGTGGTACGAATCTGTAAATCTTTATTTTGGAATTTGTCGAGATAAAAGTAGAATCACGAAACAGCGTTTTTGGTATTGATGAAAGCGAAGAAGAGTCTGAAAATTAAAGTGCTGGGTCTAGGTGAAGGATAGTTTTAACGATTGTATTGTGCGTCTATTTATATGTGCGTACGCACGCGCGTGTGCGTGTATATATCCTAGGATCCTTGACCACTCAATCGCATTAAGCGGATTTCATCGGGTTCTCTCTTCTCTATCGGGGTAACGAAGCGGGTAAACAAATCGCTCGTGAGTTCCTATCGTTTCTCGTTCTCTTATTGCATCCCTCGCACGAGTGTGTTTGCGTACGGGTTATTTGTTGACCGATGAATCGAAGAACTCGAGCACGAGAGATTTCGTCGAACAGGTTCGTTCGCTAGTGAAAATACCTTTATGAATGTAAAAAGAAAAATTAATCGTGAGCGAAGGTAGAGTCGTTTTACCGAATTTCGTAAACTCAACATACACGCCCTCGTGGCTCGATGAGTATCTGGAAGGGCTTCCCACGCGCAGCATCCACGCGGCGTCGTGTAACGCGCGCCGAACCCGAGTCCCAAGCGAGATGAAGAGAAGTGTACGAACGATCGCGTGAGAATGCCCTTGGTGGGAGGGAGAAGGACGATGCGATCGGATTTTCGATCTCGCAACACCAAAAATCGATGCAATTTTATCGAAAATGCGATAGTATTCATTTTTGTTCACAAGAATGGAAAAATTGTTTGAGAAATAATTAATCAGTTTTTAACACTAGGTTTACGGACATTTTTATATATCTATTTTCACAAGAACGTTTCAATTTGAAACAATAACCAAATTATAAATTATTAATTTCAAATGGGAAGAAAAATATATATTTGCATGAATAATCTGTTAAATAAAACTGGAAACGCGTCAAATGACGCGTTCCGTAAACTTAGTGTAAATGAAATTAGAAACTCGAGAAGAATTTGCACGAATAAATTTTAGCAATAACGTAAAATTATTTTTAATATTGAAAAATTGCTCGAGAAATGACGCAGGTTAAAAAAATGAAACACAGGAAAGGTTCACTGAACCGACTGATTAGATCCAGCCCCATTTCGCGTGTGGTAATCGAAAAGAAAATTCATCTGGGTGGAATTCACCGCTCGGGTAGAAGTTACGATTTATGAGCTCGTGCGGGTTCTCGCGCGGTTTAGGCCAGAGACGCACAATAGGCGGTCGTGTTTCACGTCGAGTTCGTCAGGATATCGGTAGAGGATTTTATAAGGCTCGCGCCCTCCAGGGCCTCATATACCTGAACATGCCACCTTTAATCCGGAAGCGAGGTCGCGCGAGCACGCGTGATATACGTGTCGCAAAAGTGCTCTCTTCCGCGCGATCGGGACACAAAAGTGAAACCGATACAAAACCATAACTTGTTTTTCCATCGTCAATGGACTTCCGCAAGTGCTACGAGGAGAAGAGATCCATCTAGGTGGTCCCATTATTCCGAACGTCACCCGAAAGTCAATCGCGGATCTGACCCGCATTGTAGATATCGATCCATATAATAATTCTGTATATAGATCGAGATCCCATTCACCTTTCGCTAATACATTAAAATCCAGACCGAAAAACGGTGCGCGAGAATTTTTGATAGCAGTGAGAGCAGCCGTACGAAATCCGAGTCGAATAAAAATCGCGCTTACACGCTACTCTGGATTTTTTTCACACAGCTCTTGGTTTATGCGACATCGATACGTGTTTCTTTTTTTGCTAGACCACCCTGATTTGGCGAAATCGATCGACTTCGGAGATCTCTTCATCGTGCGTAAGATGGATTTACGAGGCAGCGAGTAATACCGATGAATAAGTGGACGCGGCGCGCTCGGTGCCTTCGTCGATTCTCTTTTACTCCCCCCTCCTCTCGCTCCTCCTCCTCCTCCTTCGCTTCTGTACACAGTTCGGGCCGCCCTTTTGTTTTTAACTCGGCGTGTTTGGCACAAAGGTCCAAGACAGGACTGGAGATATGAAAAGGGCGAGGAGGAATCGTAAACTCAGTCGTATGAATAAAATGTCCGTATTAAAAGCATTACAAATTCGCATCAATCGATACGATGTATCGCGAAATCGAAGATTCGAGTGAAATTGAAGTTTTCATTAGTGCGCATCGATACATTCACGGTAATTTAACGTTTCTATTCGTTTCGCTTTGTAACCCGAATCGATATCTCGCTGAAAATTCATAGGTGGGAGTAAGAACGAGGCGAAATGAAGAATCGAGGAGAGACACAGGTGCTCGTGGTACGGTGGCAACCGAATGTCGCGTCAGCGACAAATTTCCAGCCGGTCGATTATATTTATCGCTTGATCCCACCCGCGAGATTACATTATTCCGATGCCTAAATGCGCTACTCTATCCGAGTCCCTCTTTATCCGCGTCTCTTTATCTCGAATAAAGGTATCTCCGATCGAGCGAGACGGTATTTTTTGTCCTTTATATGCGAAAGTATTTTGACGACGCACGAGCCTCTCGCTGAAAGCGGGAGGGGGGACTCCCCCGGCTTCGAGAGCTACCGATGGTGTCCAGAGCGGCGAAATTAATTGTTCTTTTACGAGAGCCTCGACTCCGCGATCGGCTATCGAGCCATCTGATCGTGGTCCCGGCGAGTTTAGATTCCTCTCGCTAAAGTATTCCCCGATCTATCGCTTAATTTTCTCATCCGTGGGAATACCACGCCGAATAGTAATCCCGCGCGGGACGGTGTTTGCGCGACTTTTAGCGCCGCTCGTCCGGCGGAATACTTTTTCACAAATCGGCTCTCTTGGTCCTCGAAGAAGTAGCCGGTTTTTATAGAGGTGTCATTTGGTACGACCCTTGAGGTCCAAAGTTTGCGGAAGCTCGTCCTGCGAGGTAAAATCAACAAAAGAGGAACTCGAGGATGTTGTTTTCGAGCGAATAGATACATAAAAGGGGTGCGCGCACCCCTAGACACGCGACGAGAGAAACTCTTTTTCGTGGGAGTGCTCGGTAAAGACAACGCGAAAAATCGAGCTGGTGCGAGCGATACTGTTTGCTTCCCAAGACTTCTCTTCTGTCTGTCTATCATCTCATCGAGTTATAACGGTGCGCTCCTTCTGGTGCCGTCAAATACCGATCGTCGGAAGTTTGTTTCTTACCTGTTCGCTAATCGCTTCTCTTTCGTCGCCTTTTATTACTAGCTGCGCCCGAAAAGATGCAATTTTTTCCTATTGTTGACCCAAGTAATTATACCATATTTTTATATTTGACTAAAAAAATATTCGAATGAAACTTATTTAGTTTCAAAACTCAAATTTTGTTCGTCTTACAAATAAAAATAATTCTACCTTTTTCGTGATAGTAACCAAATTTTAAACAGTTAAAACTCGTAAATTTATTATCAAACTGGTTAATTGCAATCAAATTGCGAAGGCTCGATATATCGAATATCACATGGGAGAATGCGTCCAGCAATGATACGCTGCTCGATAAAAGGAACCGTAAAATGGCATAACGAGGCGTGAAAAGTATGTAACTCCGTGAGGGTCGTGATGTGCAACGAGTTCGAAAAACGCTGCACTCACGCACGTCTCTCGCGCAAAAAGGGGTACCCGGTTCTTTCGTAGTTGTCTCTCACACTGATCCAATAAGGACAAGACACGAGAGAGACGCAGAGATCGGAGAGAGGGAGCCTGCGGGTTCTCAAATTGCGATGAAACCAAGCACCCGCGTCGCGCGGGTTTCGTATGACGGCCGGACCACCGATGATGGCGCTGCTTCCTTCTCAAAATTTATAAATGTGTACAATTTTTCGCGTGAAAACTCATCCTCGCCAATAAAATGATCAATAGTAACCCTTTAGTTGAGGTTATTGGGATGGTACCGCGCGAACGTTAATTCGATACAGTTTACGTGAATCCTCGAACGATAATCGATTGGACAAGGATCGATTCGTAATATCGATTTCCGCGTTACGGGCGTTCCCACCCTTGAGATAATGCGAGTACACCTTGTCTCGAATAGAAGCGTAGGAGTGAACAAAAATGGATCGTGTTACGTTTAGATTAGGGTTTCGTCTCGTGGCGCATTGAACGAGAATCGAGAATTTTTGTACAAAATAACGCTTATTCTTTATTTGCGATTTTCAACGTCGACTCTTTCGTATAATAAATATAGATACAATTAAATCTCTTACAACTATATAATACAATTTTTTAGACTATTTTACATGGAAGCGAAAATATTTACAAAAGACGACGACGAAAGGAATCGACGACGTTTATAATACATTGAGCAAACAATTGGACGGAACTCTCGTATTCTTTCACTCAGCGATCGTTTCACGAATCAACCAAAGTTTCCAACTATTATCTACAAATTTGTCCTCGTTGTTATTGGAGTAAGTCGTAGAGCGCTGTGATGTAGGATTGTGCCATTTGAAGAGTCTCGTATTTGGAGAGCTGTCTGTCGTTGCCCAATGAAGGTAGATAAGCCCTGAGCCTGTCGAAGGCCTTGTTCAGGTTCTGCATCCTCCTTCGTTCGCGCGCATTCGCCGCTAACCTTCGTTTCCTCACGACCGTCGAACTGACGTACTTGCCGCGTCTGCGCGTCATCGAGTCCTCGGAACGCTCGTTGGGATCGCTGAACTCCCCGTCGTCCTCGCTGTCGACGTCCATCCTGTCCGACAGGCTGCCCGAATTGCTGACCACACTGCTGCCGCGACAATTTTGCAACTTCTCTCGCTCTATCTCGACTTCGTGATCGATCGGCTCGCTCTCTATTTCGATTCTTTTCCTCGGATTGTTCGAATTGTGCTGAACCGTCTGGGCTCTCTTCTCGTCGCAGCGCTTGCCGAGAAGTCTGTAAGTGGTCGGTCCGGATATTTCCGGCTCCGAGGAAACCGATGACAGAGTGGTAGCCGGACTGATGGACCGCAGGCTGGCACTGGGACTCGGCGTGTGCCAGCCGTCGCTGCAGTTTCCGTCGTAGACGATGCAGTGAGGAACGTTGATCGTGCTTACCGGCGGAAGTCCGATCTTGTTCTTCGCGTAACCGTAATTCGGCAGGTCTAGGTAGCCGCAGGGTAAAACCTCTTCGTCCCGCGGTGGGTACATGTATCCATAACGGAACATCTCTTGTAACTCCATAGTTTTGAATAAACACTGAACACGTCACGTAAAATTAGCTCGAGCTCAAACTCCTGAGGAACTTTTCACGATGAAGTAACGATTTTCGTAGCTAACACGACCGAGTCGGTTCTCGGGGTGGTTCTGGAGGCTTGCTCGTACGGTCCATCGGATTTATGCGTTCCGGGAGCGAGGTACCCTCGTGCAGCACGTGCCGCACGACCAATCGGAGTCGCCCGTTCGCTCCCCACCGAAACTCGGGGGCCGCCCAGCGAGCCCGCCAGGTACGGCAACAGGTGGCCCGGCGCCTACACGCCGATCGCGAGCTCGGTAAGCATTGCGCGCCCCTAGGCGGGTTAACTCGTATGCGCTCCTACATCCATACACTTCCACCAAAAGGGAAAGAGAAAGAGAGGTGCTACACGAGTACGCGCACCACCCCTCTTTCAGCCGTCCACGTTAATTTCATCGTAATCGGCGCTGAGCCGGAAAATTGTTTTCCCTGAAAGAGGACGACACGTGACTCGATACTAACCGTTCATTTTCGCGATTTGGCGCGAAATTAAATGTAAATTTCAACCCTATTAGAGTCGGATTCCGATATTATCTAGTTCGTTTTGTCATTTGATTTTAAAGTAAAAGGAATATCGTTTAGGTCAGTGGCATCATAAGTAAAAAAAAAAAAAACGGTATCGATAATCCTTATTTCGGGATCGCGAGTGTCCTTTTGGTTTCAGCTGCGCGTTCTCCAGAATGAAAGTACTCCCGCAAGAGAGAGAGAGAGAGAGAGAGAGAGAGAGGGAAAGAAAGGTGGACGAAGGAGAGAGGATCGTATCTGCCGCGGAGGGTGCAAATACCTCAGGGGCGTAAGGTCCAGTTACATCTTTACTCGCTCAATTAGCAAAAACAGGTAGGATAAGGTTTTTTTTTCGAAGGGGGACCAAACGAGCGTGCTCGTACGCGGTGGTCCACCAAAGTTTTTCACCGTTGAACCTGCAGAGTGAGCAAGAGAAACAAGAGAGAGAGAGAGACATTGGGCAACCCGATCTCTGTCATTCCCCTTTCTTTCGGGTCCGCGGTCGCATCTTGGATTACCGAGATCGCGAGCGCGTATATGTATACTACCATGCACCACCGGTGTGTCCCTAAAACTCTCTTACTCTAAGTAGCCAGAACGATAATCCCCTACTTAAAAGAAAAACCCCCTTCGCTAGCCGCTTTAACGAAAAGATCGCGACGAATTTTTGGAAGATAAAACATTTGATCACCGATTCCCGAGTTTTCTCTCTAAAATACAATGCCGATCTTTATTAACACTATCGAGAACTAGCTTTCTCACCTAGCCGGGTCCTGTTATACCTACCTGGGAAGTTTCGAATCCCGCGAGAAGTTCGCTCCGGGTGAGGGTGAAAGGTCAACGGGCGAGAAATCCGAAATCTAGTTGTCATGACGGGCCACCTCGCTCTCTCCGCGTGTCAGGTGCGATTAATCGGCCACGAGATTCGACGATGCGAAAAGAAACGAAATAGAGAGGAAACAAGATGTTGATCCAAGGTTGTAAGTCGCAGACTCATCTCCTGTTAAAATCGAGTTTACACACCAGCCCGCGAGTTTCTTTATTTTCTTTCTCGTCTCAAAATCGAATTTCACGCGCGTTATAGCAGTATATATTCCAAATTGATCACGGTTCTCTTACGGAATCGTAAACTCGGTCCATAATGCCGTTGTTTTCGTTCACGTTGCTCGTCGTGGGCGGAAAAATGTATCCGGCCGTGGTGGGTGGGGAAAATATCGTAGTGGAAATATCGAGATACATGATATATATTTCTACGTTTCGCGGCGAAGGCAGCGACCCGAGGTGGGTCCACACTCCACAGGTCTCGGGGATACGCCCCGGGCGTGAGCCGGATAATTAAATACAAAAAAGTGAACTCATTTGTACGCGAGCTCGGTGGCAAATAACATGTTGCACGAGGCAACTAGAGATAATTTACGAGCGGATCCTAGAACACCAGGCTGGTGGATTTTCGTGTTTACAAATATCGATTAATTCTATATGCATATTGCTCTGCCCTCGTCGAATCGACATAAGCATTCACAAAATTGTTCTAGATACGTAATTGATGAATTTTACTCGCGGTAAATTGCCTGTCGAACTCGAAATAGTTTGTCACGTAGAAAATCTGTCGTATCGAACAAATTTTCGTGAAAAATGAAATTCGGAACCGCGCAAAGCTATGTAATTCGAGAAATCGTGAGAATCGACAATATTAATGAAAATCGATATTTCTGATATTCGGTACCTCGTAAACAAAAGTCAATCAGTAAGGAAAATTCTGAATGAAGACATAAACATTGTGTAAAACAGCCTGGACCTCCACGGAGGAAACGATTAATATTTATTCTCCGTGTCTCCACCCACTTTTCCGCCCTATTTTCTCCAAATGACGTACCCAGGGATGACTTCCCACGAAGCCGCCTTCTTTGACGGTCCAGTACACGAAAATCCTCTCTCTCCCGTTTTCGCTCTCCTCATTCACCATTTCTTCGATACGCGCGCTTAAAGAAAAGAGAGAGAAAGAAAGAAGGAATCTTTCCAGAACGATTAATCAATTATCTCGTTTTAATTTTCGCATCAATTACGCATCCGACTGTAAATATCCTATGCGCTTATAGATTTCACTATTCTCGAAAAGTGGCAATTTACGGGGATCGATTTCTCGAAGGAGATTCTAGAAATGAGCCACGCGCCTCGGCCAACGACGACGCCCGTGTCCGTCTGGACGTGTGTGTTGCCGTGTCTGCGGTTGACCAAAAAGGAAGAGCCTCGACGTCTCTGGCTCATGCTCATCTAGAGCCCCCGCGGTTAAAAAGGATTTCGTGAGCGCGCCCCGTTGAATTCCTGGAACGTAATTACGGCATTATGCGGTCTCGCTTTTTTTCAGATTTCTCTCATTTCGGTCCCATTGTGATACATTTTGCGTCAGCGTCTCGGTGCGACGCCATTATTTTTTAAATACAAATTACATACGCGCGTGAATATATATACGTTAGAATCGAAGTGGGTATATAGCGCAAGAGTACCGCGTAATACACTGCCCTCTTTATTCGCCTCTTCCGTCTGACGCCTCGAGCGTTCCGAGCATACTTAACATAATTTACGCTTCCGTGCGCCGAAAAGGAGCGATACAGTCGTGTCAGGTGCCGTGAAAAAAAATCATCGTCCCATTATTGTCGCACAATCCTAATTTTTGTTTTCACGTTATTAACCGCAATACAAGGGAAAAATTACCGACAATAGAACCAGCTCATACCGGAATTCATCTCGATGTATTAACACGCTAAAGGCCGTATGGATCGCTGTCCGACTGGAGTCGATCTACTAATAATCACCGGAATAAAATAATATATCCCTATGTATTTTTTCATATTACAAAAATATATAAAAAATATATAAGACAAGTTATACCAATTTTTAGTACGGAGTTTAATGTGTTAATGCAAATCTGAATTATTCGCATCGGTAAGTACAAAAACATTTGCAATACCCAGCTTGTTAAATGTCACTTAAAAAAAAGTTACAGAGAAAAATCGAAGATAGCCGCGCGTTGTAATTACACTGAGTTTAGGGCTCTGCGGTTGTGTTCTTACCTTTTTTGGAAATCGTAAAAAAGCCTAAGTCGCACGGCAGCGATACATAGTTATACCAGGAGCTCGTTTTCGGTTAAAAAGCGAAATCCGTATCTGTGATTAGGACTCGCGCGATAGTTGTCGTTGGAGAACGACCGGGCGGCTTTTGCTCACTGATCAGTCGCCACTTTTGCGCGGCTTTCGAAGGTTTTATGGTTGCGGTGATACAGATAAAGTTATTGTACCAGAGCAGAGGTCCTTCCACGTAGGTCGCCACCCGATACGAGAGGCCGCGTCATTGCCCGATCGACCTCGAGACCTTAATTTTTTCGGTAATGCTTCGAAAGAAAGCACAAAGCCGACTAGATACGTTGATACGTCCTTTCGTGAATGAAGAAAATTATTCCTGCTTTTGTATTGTAATTAGATCTCCATTTGTGTTGCCCGAGCATCTATTAAAATATTGTACGATTATCAAGTGTAATTCCACTGTCATCATAATTCGATTTGGTCACTTTTATATTTACTTTTCTAAATATAGTCATCTCGAATAGATATCTCTATCAAATTACACAGTCCACCCCTATATTTTTATGTAAAGCAGAGGATTGACCAAAGCCCAGTGCGATTAGAGTCGTAAACAAGGGCGGTAACAACGGAAAAACTTGAGGAAAATCGTTCTCGTTACCAACGTGAAATAGGATCGCCGGTAGGTTTCGAAAAAGGTGGTTTCGGGAACGAGTTATGCATATACACGATCCCGGGCCTCGTCCGGGACCACCTCAGGTCTAGCCGTAATTAACTTAAGCCTAATAGAGCATTTAGCCGACTATAGTTTTTGGGGTAGGTTCATTGCATTAGCATAAATCACAGTGGCTCGAAAGAAGAGAGAGAAAGGGAGGAAGAAATAAAATCAAAACAAGAAAAAAAAAGAATTCCGAGAGTCCGGCAGTTCATCATACTTTTCTGAAACCAAAGGGGTTACGATTACATCAATCGTAATCACGCGAAAGTAGCAATTCAGGCGTGTAAGCGAGCCAGGCTCTGTCGGTGTGTTTGTGTTCTACCGAAACAAATTTCGATGTGTTCCGGAAGAACTCAGTGAACAAAATTTATGTGTAATTTATTTAAAAAACTAACAAATACTCATTTTTATTCTTTCAAACACAAGAACGCATGAATTTTCAATGAAATTTAGTGATAACAAAAGTAATTTTAAATGAGGATATCGTGTAAGTGACTTTGTATTTGAAAGGAATACGAAAATATTTGTATCTCTGTAATGTGGCAATTCTTCATCAGAATCAATTAATCCAAGGACAATAAAGAACCGATAGTAACGATCCGCGGACTATGCCCTTTGATCCTCGGCGCGAGAATAAATCGTAACCACGCCCTTACAATAACCGTAACACCGAATGAATCGTGAAAGAGCGGCGGTGTCCATTATCGAAGGGGGTAGAACATTTTTCTTCCCCCCCCCCCCCCTCCGTCCCGCGTCGGTCATTCCAAAAATTCGAAACAGGAGAAGTCCTCCGAGTTCGTGCGCCATTACAAAGACAATGCAGCCTTTTCTTTGAGAGAACAATCCCGTAAATGTTTCCATACTTCTTCCTCGAGCTACTTTGTCTCGCCGGAACGTCCCCATTTTCAGATTAACATTATATCGTCGAAAAATTCGCTCGATTGACCACAACAAGCTGCACGAGAACCTTGTTTTCGAAAGCGTACCATTTCTGTCATATTATTATTTTAAAAGTCCTGTGGTCTGACGGCGAGAAAAATAGAATAGGTACACTGCGTGTCCGCTCCTTGTAGAGAACGGGACGAGCGAGGCGGGCCTAAATGTTTTGACACTGAATAATACGTCGCACGGGTTTATTACATAGCGAAAGGGAGAACTAGCTCGTGGAAGAGTTCGTGATTGAGCACAATTGGTCGACCGTCAAAGCAACCGCGCTATCCCGGCCTAATTTCTTTAACCATAATGTGACGTACACGAATAGAAGGCGGACGACTCTTGTAGATCTACGTGTATTCTCCAATTGGTCGATAATTGAAACACTATCTATTATCCTATTCGCGTGTGCGTTGCACGCGTGACAGGACTGACTTGCACGCGAGTGTGAATTCCTCGCCTTCCTTTTCCCCCTTTCTTATGCCACGGTATCGCTAGGGGTTGAGAAATTTAAAAAGAAAAAAGCGCCACCTAAACTGCAAGTTGAATGGGACCCGGAGAGAAATTGCTCTAGTTAACTCTCAATAGGGTGAACTGTCTTTGACGCGTGTCGATTTGCGCGGGAGATTCAAAGCGAATCGTTAATCACGCGAACTCGCGGACGCGGTTTCGCAAGCTGCCGCGAAATCGTCGTGGTTTTTCGGTATTCTCGGGCAGTATTTGTCCTGGTTTGTTGGCAAGCATCATTCCTCGTACTTTGCATAATCCAGTCGAAAATTATCCGTATAACCTTCGGCTCGCTTTTGTACGCGCGTGTGCCACGAATATTCGCGATAATTTGCCCTTCATTTCTTCGGGATGCGAGGTGAAGCGGCCCGGAGGTATAAAAGCCACTCTCTTTCTCTTCCTTTCTTTCTCTTCCTCTATCTCTCTCTCGGCCAGACACGATGCGCGAAATCGCTAATCGATGTTTTAGTAGCGCGAGGAGATAGTCTGCACGAGAAGCGTGAGCACAAAACTAGCCTCTAGTCAAATTAGCCAGAGTTATATCGTGCCTGTTCCCTGGCAAATTTTCGCCGTTAATATTCAATGTTCTTGTTTATTTTCCCCATATTCGGCTACGGGAGGATAATAAGCTCGAAATTCATTATCCATCTCTCTAACTAATAACTAATCTCTGACTAATAAGATCCAGGTGCTTGTTTATTTTCAAAGTCTCGAAATACCAGAACTGCAAAATCGAGTAGGAGAACTGGTTGTCTATTTATTTTAAATAAATTCCCTCAATGTGACTATCACATAGAAGTCTCAAAAATAATTCTTAAAATATCAAAAACCGATGCAACCCCTCTATTTGTTCTGAGTATCAGAAAAGTGTGAATCGAAAATATTAACCTTTAAATTTAGTGTCCATTTCATGAATAATACGATAATATAATATAAACTACCCAGGTACTCGTAAAAGTCTCTATTTGTTTTGCACCGTGTACACAGGAAACTGGTGGCGTTTGAAGCGACTACTCCAGCTCAGTGTTAAGTGAATGGAGATAAGCGGAGGGAAGTCGAATACCGATATCGATAGATATCGCATACTCGGTGTTCGCGTGCCAGCACGAAGCGTGACCGGTCGATTGCTCTCGCTCGCGATCGGAAGCGACTTAAGGGCGGGGAATCGAAATCGAGGACTAGCAGCACGCGCCGGCCACACGCCTCAAAACTCCCACTCTCTTTCGCCTTAAAACTCGCACACGCACTCCTCTCGAGTCTCTCGGCTCCGTCGACACACACCTGGGACAGTTGGCAAGCGACGAGACAAGAAAACGTGCTTCTAGTAGACCGTGTCTTCTCATTCGTCGACGTTCACGATGTTCCCGCTCGACGTCAACGAGTTGGAAACGATCGGTAGCGCGCGCTCTCGCACCCCTTCGCCACCCCCTTTTCCTTCCCCCCATCGAGTCGTTTTCCTCGCTCGACCTATCGGAATCTTCTCCTGGGGAGACAATTTTTAACGGCGGTTCTTAACGTTCTTTGTTTCTATTTCAACGATTTTTACCCGTTCGATTATTTATTGGTTGCTCCGAGAAAATGAATAATTCTATTTCTACTCGAATATATTATAATTTTACATCCGGAAAGGTTCGAGAGCAACAATGAAGAGGAAGTCGACGAGTTTCCTCTCGATTTTCTCGATCCTGTACGGTAGTTTGCCTCGGCGATAGATTAAAAACGAAAGAAAGAGAGAAGGTAGCGGGTGCGCGCGCGCTGCTCGCCGTATGCTCTCCATATGGTCCCCTCCCTTACGAGATAGTCGCGCGCGTTTTTCACTACTCCCCCCTACCCCCCTTCCTCTTCACCAATATTGGCCCTCACCTTTAATTCTCGCCACCCTTCGAACCGAGTTTCTTACTTCGCCCGCGAGAGTTACTCTCGAATTGAAAAACACCACCGACAACCTCTACCAACAACGCACACGTGCCAGATGATACCAAAAAACGTGACTTTTCCTCGATTTTTCGCTGAATCATTTCGTTCGAGTCGAATCAAAATTGAAATATCAATCGGGTAGAGGGAGTTTCGATACGGCTCTGGGATTAAATTTGAGAAAAAAAAAAGAGAATCCTTTTCTCTTCCTCGCTAATACGATGATCTGCAGAGTTATGTAATCCCCGGCGATTCACTATAATCATGCATTAACGTTAATCGTTCTATTACCGGATTGAAAAAATTAATTGCAGTCTCGTCTCGGGACGACCCGAATTTCGGGAAGTCGGTCGGGATCGATGAAGATCGATCGAGCTCGCGCACTATGCTTTACGGTGGTAAGTCGTTGCGGCACCTCCGGTGATCCGGTCCGCACGGCAGCTTTATCGAAAATTGGGCGGGATACGCGAGTTAGCACATATAAGAAGAGGTCGAGCGGATATGCCCCGGTTCACGATCTTATATCGGTGTGTGAAACCGTAAGATTTACGATGTCGGACCAATTTGGCCGGAGCTCGAAGGGTCCCTGGATTCGCCATCGCGATATATACTCGAATTTCGTATTTTTTTTCCCCGACTCCATAATGTATACACCTTTTAAGAGCTCGGTAAACCAACAAACGCCTTCATTTTATCGATTTCGCGAGGCGCCCTTGTCGACGCCTCCGGATGTGGGCGTAATCTGTCTCTCTCCTTTTCTCCCTCTCTTTGTCTCTCGCTCGCTCTTTCGATCTCTCTTCGACTCCGGAGGAGTCTAGCCTCGACCAACCCTTCGATACCTACCCCCTTTATCACGCTGCGTGAGAATTAACTCGCCCACCAATTCCCGTACGATTTCGTCGTCCACGATTTTCCGTCGAGTCGAAATTTGTCTCGGAATTACCTGGAAAATTGTCCACTACCGAGAAAGGTGGCGGGATTAGCATAGAAACGAGTGTTCCGTTAATGAGCGATAAATATTGCTAGCAGGGGTGAAAGGAGAGAAAGAAGGCAGGGAAAGTCGTCGACAAGGTGACGAATCATCGTTTCTGCCACTCGCGATAAGAATCGTTCTCGTGTCTCTCAGTTCCCACTCTTCGTTAGCTACCAGAGGATAACTTACGCGCGTGGGCGAGTGAAGTAGCCGCGAGTACCTGTTCGGGAGTTTGTCTCCCTCTTTTGTTTCAACTTACTGAATAACTAATGCGCGATGAGATAAATCGTCGATGCGCGCTCCTGCGGTGTGTAAGTTGAGGAAAAACACTTCAGATCGAAATCGGAGAGAATACATGGAAAAGAACAAGAGTAGTAGACAACGGAACGGATCGGTGGTTTACGATTATTTTCAACCTGTTCGGTAACCTGTAGGTAATTAATGCGTACCCGAGGAAAGAATTCGAGTAATTGTCTGGAATTTTGTAAGACACGATCGACGTAATTAAAAGATGTGAAATTCCGGAAGCTTGGAAAAATACGGAAAAATACTTGTCACTGGGTCATTGCGAAACCATCTGGTCCTGGCTGGTGCGGTTGGCACCTATATTTCAGGATATTCCCTAACGAGAGGAGAAAAGTACCGGGCGAAGAAAACAAAATGAGTAGACCAGCGAAATCGGCTCGTTAACGATAGAAAAAATAAGACTCGAAGGGCGAGTCGCAGTCTCTTGAAAGGGCGTTGGTAGCTCACGTTCAGGAGACAAATTCTGCCCGATCTGATTTCCGATAAGTCCCTCCGGGCTTGTTGAAATAGGTGCGAAGAGGGTTTTCGTACCGGTATCACGCTGCCCTATCTGATCGGGAGACTTCGAACCACAAAATTTTTTTTCTCTCTCTCACTCTCTGTCTCTCTCGAAATTAAATATTTTCTACGAAAATATTTCTAGTCTATTCCAGTCATGCAATTTTTGGAGGTTAAGAGAAATGAGATTCGATCGATTAAACCATCGTAAATGTGGAGGCACGATCAAATTACTTATCCGCAGCTTACGGCGCGTAGAACTGGAAGGCGCGACGACGTCAAGTAATTTACCGTTCATAAAATTCTGATAATACTAGCCACTGCGAAGTATTTTTTTCTTCCGTCTATCCTATTTTGCTATGCATAGGCTACGAGCGTGACTGTGCAATTTCGTGTTCGCCAATCCGAGTTTCTGGAAAAATATATTCGCTCCCCCTCCGGGGGTATGAGTTCTCCGAAATTCATAATCAGACCACAGCGATAATAAAACAGGTGTGTGAAACGAAATGTCCTATACTGATTAACCTCAACACGGCTCCCGGCCTTTACGCTTCATTCACGAAAATTCTGAAGTAACGAGAAAAAAATTCTTACCAAACAAACGACTAATTTCCTCCCTAAATATAACCCTACGATCGAAATCTCAACGTTTTTCGCCTCGAGTCCTGTTGTTATCCGATCCATAATTCGATACAAATCGTGTCCGAGCTTTTCGCCTTCACGCTCGGCCATAGATTGGTAATCTCAATGGCGATACACGAACAAAAGAGTCGAGGAAAAAACAAACTCGAAGGTAGAAAAGGGGGAAAAAGGATTTTCCGTCAGATCCGAAGATAATTCGGTTCTTTTTTTTTTGGTAGCGTGACGATGACGCGGTCCTTCATCTCGCCTCTCGTAAAAACGCTTACAAGTGTCAACATTCCCGATGAGACATCGGACACCGATCGAGGTGCCCCTCTACACGCTGAAAATACGTTCGGGTGGTCCAGGGTATACCTATCCGCTCTGGATGAACAAGAATGTATCTTGATATCGTCTCACTCATGAAGGAACTGAATGCCTCGAGTGAAATCGCCGTTATAACTCTAAAAAATCACCCACGCTCTCCTTTTCTTTCACGCGCGTGCTCCGTTTCTCGATCGTGTCGGGTAAGAATTCGGAGCTTCGGTTACTACTCGTCATTCGAGATTGGTACGGGAAATTAAAACGCGATATATTATCTTTGGATTCATTTATTTGGAAGTTCGATAAATCAAAAAACAATTTTCCTGCCTGGGTGTCATTATTGTTGCACTTTGCGACAGAGCGTGGGTGGTCAGCACAAGAGCGTTGGAAAATAGTTTTCTGTTTTAGAACAACGGACCGCAGCACTAATGAAAATACACACGGGTCAGTTCGTCGTCCATTAGCAACGTAGCCGCTCTAGCTACGACCTCGTGTGGAGTAAGCGTTGAAAATTTCGGCAATTTCAATCAAACGGCTAATTATATACCAAATTAATTGTTAAATGAAAATTTGTCTGTGTTTCTGAGAAATAATTTAGCCTAAAAATTCTAGAAAAATAGAGCAATCTTTTGAAACTGTTTTATCTATGTTATACCTTTGTTAATCCTTTTTATCTCACCAACGAAATTCTGGTTGAAAACTCTTTTGTTTGAACCTCTTTCAAGTTTAGGACTAGCAGAAAATCGCGATACGAGAGAGAAAAGGGAGCAAAGTAGCGCTTAACGAGGGGTGGTTCCTGATCGCCGAGCGGGTCTCACAAAAGAGTGATAAAACCGTGCCGATACGCCCATCGTACCGTACACCGCCCACTAATATAACCGCCCGGAAACGGAACGCGCTCGCTCTCTTATTTGCTCACCGTCAACTATCGACTACGAGCCGAAATATTTCGGTCGAGATTCACAATCTATTTCCGGAAAACTCATTTCCCCTTTAAATTTTCAAGCTCGTCGAATTGTTTTTCCATTTACTCTATATAAATCTTGTTTATTAACCATTATCTACTAGAAATGGAAATTTCGACCTCTATAGCTCGGAATGGACATTCATTCATAGAGGAAAATTTTCTGGAAAAGAGGGAATAAATTGGATAATAATAGCCAGTGTGGAGAATTTTATTGTAGGGAGGGAGAGAGAGAGAGAGAGAGAGAGAGAGAGAGAGAGAGAGAGAGAGAGAGAGAGAGAGAGAGAGAGAGAAAGAGCGAGCGGGAAAAGGCGATTAATGAAAACGACAACCGGATACAAGCACTCGGGGCACGGGTTAACCGGCTCCTCGTAATGACAACTATACCGTAACGGACTCCGATACGTTCGGCATCTGCGCGAGTTCGCGCGAGCGCAAGATTCGGGCAACAGGTGCTTTAAAGTGCCGTCGCGTATTATCTCTATACGGCTTCGTTCTAATCGTGAACGTGCGCACGACTCTGTGTAATGGTACACCTATTCGAAAAAAAAGAGTGGGAATATTGTAGTCGGATATTATCTAATTTTTTTTCCATTCTTTACGATCATAGACCCAAGATTATGGAAGCTTTTGTGTTTTTTTTAAGTTTCAAAATTTTCTCCCTCACCGGATGAAATAAACTCTAAATTTTTTCAATCGATTCGACATTCATATTATTGTCTATTAGTCCTGGAAGTTCGAACGATTTCAAAACTTCGATTCGATACTGTCATTTCGTCGTGCGTCGGAACGTTTTTACAGTCCGATTTTACAACTCGCGTAATTCTTTATTTTTTTTTTCGGCCGGCTAATACTCGCGCTTCGAACCATCACTGGTAGATATATTGAGGAAGAGACGACGTGTTCGTTACAGGCAAGAGAGCTTTGCTCGCAAATCAAATAACTGTTTACGCTGGCCGACTATCTCCACCGAATATTCGATCCATGTCGAATATCGTTACCCATCGAATGGTTTTTACCTCCTGACAAAAAGCGCGATAGTAACGATCGATATCTATGATCGAGGCTGAGATCCAGTCCTCTTTCGTGCGAATTACAAAGAGTGAAACGCCGTAAAAGGACTTGTCGAGAATGAGCGGCGGGATCCTGCCGGAGGAAATTATCCCGTCAAGAGAATTGCAAGACGAAACGTGATCTCTCTCTCTCTCTCTCTCTCTCTCTCTCACTCTACATCGCTCACTCGCTCGCTCTTCGAATATACGTCCGCCCACGCCGCGATGCGTGTAACTCGTTCCACGGTGGACGACGATACGCTCGCGCGCGCGCGCGCGCGGCCCTCTATGGCCCTGTCAGCATTTTAGCACCTTTAGTATCGTTACATTGTAATCTCATAATTGCTGGACCAGGAGGAGGTTGTCATAATGTTAACCCATTCATCCAGCGGGATATCCAGCCGCGCAAGAACTTATCCCACTCTTCCTCGTACATCAAACGCGATGAGAGCTCGGAATCGGATTCCCAAAATTTCTCGCCGTCGCTTGTTTTGCACAGCGTGCAGTCTTCTCGAAAAATCGAAATTTGATACGACAGTTCCCATTAACTCTTTAAACAATATTTTCGTTTTTATTGTATTACACGCGCGCGTTGAAATAATAATTCTCGCGCTCGCTTTCTCCGCTCGAAGCCACCCCTTGACTCCCTCGACAATTCAAACCACACGCACTCAATTATGTTTTCGTTTGATTTTTTCGAAAAGAACGGAGAAACCTTCCTTCCCGTTTGTACAATCGAGCAATTTGTAATAAAGCCGAGTCACGTGGCATTTATGACCGGCGTTAGAGAGTGCGATGTGGAGAGGGAAAGAAAAAAAAAAGAGAAAACGAGAGAAGAAGAGCGCACGCACGGGCCCGGAACGGCACGTGCATTGTGGTAACACAGCTGCGTCTAGTGCCCGCGATCCCGATTTTCGCTCGTACACCCCTCGACCTGTCGTCTATTGTATCGTAAAACGGTGTATTAATTCGACCAGTACTCGAGTGCTCTCTTGAGCCGCGAGAAACAATAGAGAGTGTGTGTGTGAGAGAGAGAGAGAGAGAACACTTTCGTTTCGGTGGATTTCGGTGAAAACCGACTTAACTACCTTCCGGTTATACCTGACGCGAGACAGTGTCCGCTCGTGCGAACAAAGTTGCGATTGGATCTATCTCAACCTCGCTATAAATTTTCTCTCTCGTCTCGAGTAGAAAAAAAACGCGGCTCCACCCACTTATTAGCCCGTGTATATACACGAATCTTTATATACACACGCGTCCTGTCGATAATCAAATAAGCGCTGATCTCGATCGAACCCTTATAATTAAAGGAATTGTAATTACGTGGGTCCTCGCTCCCCAAAAGTGTATTAAGTCATTAGTTGCCGGTCGCTTTATTAGATTAGACAAGCGGGCTTTTCGATAACGCGCGCGTTGTCGACGCCGGGACGATACATAATCGATTAATCGATCCACACTCCGCGAGTCGGCCTTGAACGAAGGAGAAACACATTTCCTCCATCGCTCGTCATTGAAAAATCGATCGGCTCGTAGCTTCGAATTTGTGAATGACTCGAATGAAAATCCGATGAGTCGAAGCACAACACTCGAGATACGGGACCACGCGACTCGATCGATTCCAACCTTCTATATATTTAGCATATCCCCCGTAACTGACAGGCGTGTTATTTCACCAACAAATAATACGCAAGGATCATTGTGCGTAGAGCACTCGAGAATGCCCGGGCCCTCGCTAAATGGTTTTAAATGCTCCGGGACGGGGACGGGAGTGGGGGGAGAAAGGATAGAACTCTCGATAGATGGTGAACTATGTGGAAGCCTATAAGCTACCTGCTAAATTACTACCAAGAGGGACTTGGCTATCAACCCATAAAACACCACTACCACCTTCTTCCTCTCGTATACGCGCTTGTATATACACCGCGGGTCCCAATTATCGCGCGTCGAACGCATCACGCGTCGAGCGAGCGTCTTATCCTCTTCTTCCTCTTCTTTCTCTCCTTGTTTCTTTCGGCTTCTTTTCATACCGCACGACGCGCTCCACACCTGAGAAATCAATCCCGGTTCATTGACGCGAGTTGGATGATTTTTCGCTTTGAATTTGTAAAGAAGTTTTTTGTCGGGTCATGTAACAGATAGGCGAGGTACCCAGGAGGCAGTTTTTCGAATGATTGATTCTGTTTGTTCCGAGACCGATTAGAGCCACTCTCGACTAACGAAGCCGGTCCTCCTCCTCCTCCCACTCGTCAATTTTGACCAGATTTATTCAGTAATAATCCCACGTTTTCGTTACGATGAAGATCGAAAGTGTTTAGTGTTTCGAGTTTGAGTGTGAGAATGAAGCTTGTGGTCTACTCGGTGAATTGAAAGGGCTTTTATCGTCGATAATTGTCGGGGCTCGTTGAACAATCCCCGAACAACGGAGTTAATAAAACGAGACAATAGTGTAACGTTTACACACAGATTAGCCAAGTTCTATCGACGTCGTTGGGGCTTTTATTATATCGCAAGGGTCGTTATCCCTCACGGATTTCTGGTACTCTCGACGCTCTCTCTCTCTCTCCGTCGCACCGAAACAGGACCCGGTGCTCGAACTCAATATTCAACCTCCGCGCACTTCTCCTCCCATCGAACCCTTGAACCGTTCGGTACAGGATCGTGACCCCATACAAATCCCATCTCACTCCGGTACTTAAAACGTATTCAAATTACTATGAATCCGCAGTTCGAGACAGTTGCATCGACAAATTTTATTTTGATCTCGGTCCAATCTGACTTTTTTAACACCTCGTCAGGAATGATTTTTTTTCTGATAGTTTCTAAAATTACAGCGAGATTAACGAAAATTTCCAGTCTGGGTTCATTCAAAATACAGTATTTTGCGGAGTCTATCGTTTCGACTAGTTAATTATTATTGGTAGTTCTAGAGTCGAGAATCATTTCCATCTTCTTTTTAGATCCTCGGCGCGTGCTACGTCCATCGTTCGATCCGGAATCGAGAAGCATCCCTCTCCTCCTTCCACCTCCCGTCTTCTCGATTCTCCTCTCGCTCTTCCGCCTATTCCTTCGATCTCGAAGCTTTCCCACGATTCCAGCATGCGAGAGGCCCGAAGAATGAACTAGCGAACTCTTTGGCGTATATCTTTCGATAACCGTAATTACACGTGGTGTGGCAGCGCACGAGTCGCTTCAACATCCTCGCGTGCCACGTACCCAACGAGAGTCATCACGGACTCTCCCTCGATTGTCACGTCGCGCCCAATTACAACCGATTAACGATTTATCCTCTTTCTCGCGAAAAAAAAAAATAACAAAAATGACTCTTCGAACGAATTCGATGAAATTGAATATCTATTTTCATTGTGTAAAGCGTTTTCGAGAGGTGCTGAGTGCGATCGCAGCTCGGTAGCCGTGCAATTAATAATGCAGGTAAGAAGAAAAGCACGGCCCCCTACGGCGAGCGGGCGGGATCGGACGAACCCCCGTCGACGCGAGAACTCGCCTGAGGTCACATGTAACGTGTACGACACATTCGTCCTCGTCTTATGCTAATAGAGACGTCGGACTCGTCGGGCCGTCTCAAAGAAGATCCACTACTGAAAAATTGGACCTTGCATTATCTCGATCCGGCTCGTATGCGACCTTTTTTAAAATATTTAGATTCCTCCTACGTCCTGTTCGCGCGCGGTACGAAGTCTCGAAAATTTCATCGGCGTATGGTAATCCGAAGTCGACAAATGATTCGACAATCGCGTTTCGATTTACGCGTTTCTGGGAAAGAAATCGGTGTACTACCGTCTTTCACGAATCGGGAACAAGAATGGATAGCTCTCTCTGGGTTGACTTCCTTTTTTTTCACGACCGGGATTATTATTAGCGGGATCGGCCGGAAATCGACTCGTCGCTAACTCACAATAGCGAACTCTTTTTCGTTCTCGTAATCCCACTCGTTATTCGGGTATATATTACCAGAGATTAGCAGAAGTCCTAAATCGCGATTAATTTGGTCCCCGACTGAATGCTCGGACGCGTTTAGGTAAATACGTCAGCGTCGAAAAATTAGAGAAGCCCTTTAATTCCTTCGTTTCTCCCCGACAAAATCACTATAAATCATACACGCCTTCGAAATTATCATACGGTTACGATTCAATTTGCTTCGAATTTCATTGCACAAGTCGGCCTCTTAAAGCCGATTACTCGGCGTACGCGTCGTCGACTGGAAATGAAAACGTATTTTTTAAGATACTTAACCGCGACGATTTTCGGCCGTGTCTCAAACGGTAGGATTTCACGGTAGAGTTTCGTCTCGAATCGCAAAGTGAAATCAAATAGAGAAACGAGAGCGAGTTTGACCAAATGTCCCTTAACTTGCGAGAAAAAAGCCTCCCACGGAAAAGGAAAATTTAGTAGATTTGTTATTTTACGAAATTGGACAAATTGCGAGCATTCGAATCGTTAATTTCGGTCCTGACCCACGGTCAGAGCTTCTTAGGTCACCGTTGGTAGGATTAGAGACCAACCGCGTGCGGCTCGACGGCTCGAAATTAGCGAAACGCGAAAACAAAAAGTACGAGAAGAATAGGTACAATTATCGAGAGTCGACCTGGGACGGGAAAAGTCGGGGTAATTGAGACAAGGGAGAAAATTTACCAAAATTTCCTTCCAATTTCGAGCGAAAACAATCGAGCCACCCATTGTGATTCTTAAGAAACCTATATCGATGTAGTTTTCCAAAATTGAAGCAATTTTGTGATTGTCTAGTGACGGGAAATCGGTAGCCAAGATTTTCCCAGGACCGTTGAAAAATCGATGGCATATTGCGCCTACGGAGCCCTACGATTAGGACCAAAGAGAAACGAGTGGGTGGTGACCGCGGTTGTATTCTGTCGGGGTCAAATTTGTTTTCGGCTACCGTACTACTTTTTTCATACGATTTTCTTCAATTGTTTTTCTCCTCTGTCTATTTTTTTTCATTCGAGGCAATTTTTATTTCACAAAAGGAGCGCAAAAGAAAAAACTTAACATCGATCGATGGATCCTTTTGTGCTTGAGCAATTATTAATCGGTTCCATATGGGCGCGATGGATAATTAAAAGAGCGAGAACAAATCGGTATCCTTCCGGCGATGTATCGCGCGCGACTGATTAATGACCTCGAGATACTGTGCGTAACGCGATATCGTTATACTCGTCCTGCGTACTTCCGGCGTACGGGTACGGTAGTCCACGTAATAAATCGTTATCCGTTCATCGTGATATTCGATATTCGACCTTCGAGATTTCTCCGCGTACCGTTCGTTTCCTCGAAGTCTCGCTCTTTTGGAAAATATTGAATTCTCTCATTGATCTAACACTCGAGGAATATTACGCACTTAATAGTCATCGCCGGAATTTGAAACACTCTCTCTATTCACTTCTTTCTTTCGATCGGCGCGAAACAAACGGAGGGTGAGAAACAATCGAGACCTCTCGGCTCGGATATATAGAAAATAGGGTGGTCGAGATGAAAAACAATCGCATTGAAATCGGTGGCTCTTGAGCGTCGGCGTGAGTTAAACGAGGCTCGCGCGCAAACGCGTGAACAATAACGGCACCCTCCTGGGCGAGACCCCGTAGCCTCTCTTCTTCTTCTTCTTTGCCGCCGGATACATTCGCAAGCGTATAAAAGAACTCGAAAGATTCGAGTAAATAAACGTGAAAACGGAATCTTACGCCAATTAAAATATCGGCGCTTTGATGAATTCTCAAATGGGACCATTACGAGGGCTTCGAGAGACAAATGATTTCAAACACAAGCGATTCCGCCACGAATTCTGGTCTCGTGGGGGTAAAAAGAAATCGGATATAAAATATTTATACACCGCTAGAGGAGCCGAAAATCACGGAATAGAACTCGCAATTAAGAGAAGCTTCTTTGGATTCTTTTTCTCTTCTGCCGAAAGCGGCAGGGGTGAGAGTTCGCGTCTATTAAAAGAAATTCTCGATTAGCGCGAGTTTCGAAATTACACGGTGTGTGGTTCGTGCCTCTCTCTCTCTCTCTCTCTCTCGTTCCGATCTCGCGTCCCACATTCTGACGCGTTCGCCAAAATTTCAACGCGAGCGCGCGCTTACCCCGCTCTCCTCGTGGGGTTAAAACGGGGGGAGGTACGTTATCCGACCCAGCCCGAGTTCCCAATGATTATCCACTTAAATCGTGAAGTCGCGGCACAATTATGTGGGGGTGCGAGGGTTAATTCGATAATTGCGTTATTCCGTTGTGCAGTAATTACCACCTATCCACGAATGCAAATCTCACACGCGTGGTCTTTTTCGTGGTCCGCTTCGGGTCTGGGTGGTTCCTTATCGGAATTCTCGCGCCCCTTTTTTCTTCTTCATTTCGCCGAGAAATTCAATGTTTCTCTCGAACGGAATCGAGATTTGTTTAACACTTTCGGCAAGTAAAGACACGGGTGAAGTACGGACCGCGCTGCGTTCTTCGGTGGATCGTCTAGACTCGCTCGCGAACGACGTGACCAATTTTCATTCTATTTCGCGACGACGTTTTAGTTTCTTGGCGAATTTCACCAACAGGCCTATCGCTCGAGTGGGATAGAGGAGACGAGGGGAGAAGAGGGGTGTCGACCGTTTCCGTATTTCCGGAAGATCCTCAATTTCGCGATTATAACTTCGTTGATAATTGGACATTGGTTGGCGGTGGGCCACTCTTGTTCTCTTGGAAAGGGGAGAGGAGAGCGAGGGGAGACGTGGAGAGAGAGCACCTTCCTCTGGGCCACGCTAGCCAACTGGCCCCAGGTGCGTGCACGGGGAGCGTGGCCGACGCGTGCTTCTCCCCTCTTTTTTAACCCCCGAATACGTAGCGCGCGCTTCTCACCATCTCTCTCGCTCCTTTTCTCTTTCTCTCTCTCTCTCTCTCTCTCTCTCTCCCTCACGACTATCTGTATTCGATTCGAATTCACGCAGAAAGAAGCAAGATTTAAGAGAAGTGATCTCAATAACGACGAAACAGGGAAAATTCGAAAAAATATTCTATTTTGACGAATAAATTGAATTTCATTGGTTTCGCAAAGTTCTCTCGAGAGGAATACCCAAAAGCGTTCTTTACAGGCTCCAGGCGATTATTTTTTGGTTTCGAGAGACAAAAAATTGGTCGGAAGGAAGGATTCAAGGGTAAGGTTTTACGGAAGTCTCAAGAAGTCGCGCGTTTAGGAAGCGAGTTCACTGACGCGAATGTCCCAATGAACGAAAGTTTTCAAAGTCCTTCCGATCGTCCAATACGGGCTTCGGGCTCTACGAGGGAGCGCACGTGCACGTGCGAGTATCGATATTCGGTCTGACCTCCTAACCGTTCCGTCTCGTAAAGGAGAAAGAAAAAAAATGGGAAGTCGGAATCACACAAAATGAATAACTTCGGTTTCGGTGTCAAACGAATTACGGTGTCTGGCGAGTATCCCGACGACCTCCTACGGCCGCGAATTCCGTCTGTACCGGCAAATTGATTTTTTTCGATCAAAGAATTCCGATGGCTTTCGCCGATCGGATCAAACTACTGGTACTCCCGGATAGAAAAAAAGAAACCACAGAGTCGGTCTCTATAGGAAGCTT
This sequence comes from Goniozus legneri, assembly GCA_003055095.1. Classification (NCBI taxonomy): domain Eukaryota; kingdom Metazoa; phylum Arthropoda; class Insecta; order Hymenoptera; family Bethylidae; genus Goniozus; species Goniozus legneri. The sequence continues at coordinate 57,057 of NCVS01001539.1, read as the reverse complement.
CTATTTTTTTTCGGTGACGATTTTCGGTGTGCGGTCGTGAAAACTACATACCGAAAAAGTCGGAGCGAAAAACAAGGGCGGGTTTGATTTTCACTTCACGGGCGGTCCGACGAAAACTGGAGCGGAGGGATGAGAAGGAAAAACGGGGTGACATTAAAGTCTCGTTAGAGCCTCCATCACAGGAAGCGGAACGGCCTTCCGGTGTCTCCGAGGCTCTAATAGAACGACGCCGACGCTTCGATTTCACGCGTACTTTGTCCACCACTCGTTTTGCACCCCCGTCGCTGCCGTGGAGAGCGAAGATCCAGTCGACAGATTACAGGAGCGTCAACAAGACCGGTGACGGTCCCCCGTACCTGCCTGTAATTCTCTGGGCCGACCATACCTACACCAACATTCTGTAAAGGATTCCGTGGGCTATCGTAAACCCATTAAAAATTTTTCGGCGGTATCGACTCTGTGGCTTTTCCGGTTGTTATCCCGCCGTTAGTTTCATTTCGTTCTCGAATCGAAGATCTTTTCCTGAGAATTTTTTCAGCAAATCTGTAGTTACAGGAGAAAACAAATTCACAAGTAACTCATACCAGAGCTTGATTTTTACAGAGGAACGCGTGAAAGATCGATCGAGGATCGTTCTCTTTACGCCTCACGGTCGTTCTTATGAAGATATTAACCCGGGGACTGGTTTTTTCGGTAAATAGGCCCGGGTAAATAAGCAACGGCAAAGTGCAACGAAAATGAAAGGACGAGGGTAAGAGGAAGAAGGAGAGAGAGGAAAAAGAATGAAAAACAAGGTAAAGTTGGTGCCGGTTTTGGCGCTGCCACAGACGCCTGCAGTCGGCGATTGTACACCCGATAACCCGGTTAACCCCTGCAGCCCGTTATTATAATATTTGCCGAGCCGAAATATAGTAATTGCTTATTTGCTCGGGACCAATTACCGCCAGCGTCCTTACGCCCTCAGCCCGTACTACGTGATGAGGATAGTCGTGCGCGTGTTGCACCTAGCGAACACCGTAAAAACCGACACCACTACCACGTTATATAAACCGCTCGTACAGACCTTTACCTGAACGTTTTATCTACCCTTCGACGATTGAGGACTATAACGATTAGGTTTGAATCAGATAGCCACGGGTCAGTCGCGTAATGCCTATTATTGCGCACCGTCAAAGCAATAACGCTCGTCAGTTTTGCGCTTTGAACAAATCGATTGCCTCTCCAAGATCGATTCGGCCCTAATGAGCGCGTCAATTTCGAATTTTCAAAGATCTCTGTAATAGACATTCGGTTTCAGAGGAAATACTCAGTTTTTAAAAAATTGTATAAAACATACTTAAGTTATTGTTCGTTATATCTACAATCGTTTAATATTACACTTTTTTTAACTTTTTCTCAATATAGTTATAATTGTGTAAAAAGATAAAAATGGACTTATAGTACGAAAGAAATTTTCCAATGCTCGATTATCATCTACAAGATGAAAAGTGCTTATTCATAGAACTGCCTGCATCGGCAATTAATGAAAATCAATTTTTCAGTTCGCAGTTACCTTATTGTCTAAGGTATTTATGGTTTCCATAATTTGAGAAGACCGTCTTCGCTGTAAGAACACAGTAAATTCTGATGGGGGTGATGAGCCAAACCAATTACATCTTTTTCGTGAACCTAAAACGGTAAAAAAAGTTCTAATTATCTCTTCTTGAGATAAATTCTTTTATTTCAATAAATGTAACTTACATTAAGTGTTCTCTCCAACTTTCCTGATGAGGTTGAAAAACAATATAATACTAAATCTTCACCAACACAATAAATAAATTCTCCCCGAGGACTCACGACGGTACACACAAAATCACCGCCTTCTCTTTTACCGCTCGAAAACGATCTCACGATTTGTCCTTGCATGTTCATGATAACCACAGTGTTTGAACGATTGCAAACTACAAAATGTTCTGGATTTCTAGGTAGAGGTTGAACACTATTAACAGTTAAATCTGCTGCTCCTAAAGCTTTATAGGTTCCTATACATTCGGTTGTTTTGAGACTCCAAATTTTGACTGTACCATCGGATGATGCACTTATTATATTATGACCGTCTGGTGCAAAAACAACTTCGTTGACAAAAGACGTATGACCTCTGAATTCCTTAAGAGTTTTTCCAGATTTCAAACCATGTATTCTAAAAAAAACATTGGTAAATAAATTTATTCGAAAAATACTTAATGTTTAGTGTTTTGATTATGAGTACCTGATTGTTGTATCGAAAGATGCAGATAATACTTGACTGTTATCTCTACTGAACTGTAAACATGTAACACCTTTGGTATGTGCTTTTTCGAATTTGCGTAGACATTGACCACTTTGTACTTTCCAAACTTTTATTTTTCCATCTTGAGCTCCAGAAGCTAACATTTCACTATCGCGACTGAACGCCATCGATAATACCGCTTGTTCCATCATCATAAAATTATCCTGGGCTTGATATTTCAAATCTTTTCTTATTTTACCAGTTGTAAAATTCCACACTTCTATGAAACCATCGACGGATCCAGTAACTAAATACTGTCCATCGGGTGAAAAACGAGCGCATTCCACATGTGATTTTTGACCAAATTTAATTTGTTTAGATAATTGTGTGGGGTACTTTTCATCTTCTTGATCTCTTACAGCGGCTTTCCCTCTGAATAAATCAATGGTTGTACCTGGAGGTAAAAGACCCTGATGTTGCTGCCATTTTAAGGCTTGACCAAGGAGCGCTAACAATCTACTCGATGGTACAACAGATACTTCTCCAGCTAAAGCAGTTGCGATATATGCTCTTCTTTTTTCTTTTGTACTACCATCAGGGTAAGCTTCTCGAGGATCGAAGTACGAGCGAGCCAAGAGGTTTTCTATAAGAAAATGGTGCAATTTAGCTTATTTGTTTCTTTGAAAATTGCTACATAATTAATTGATTGTACCTAGATGAATATATCTTTCTGGTTCTTGTTGCTTCATCATAATCATAGGATCTGTTTGACGTAATAATGATCTTGCTGCTCCTAATTCTCTTAGCTCTATGAGTTCCAAAACAACTTGCTCATAAAGATCTATTAATTTTTTATCAGGCAATTTTAACGATTGTATCGCTTTTAAGACGGTATCCCAGTGGCCATTATTTATGTCAGCTACAAAACCATCTACACTGTCTACTGTATTTAACGAAACACCAGTTTCCTCCTATAGATATTTATAATTATAGTTGGTTTGATTAATTACAAAATTTGACTTTACTAAAAATAATAAATTAAACTTAATTCAACTTATAAAAATTACCTGTAAAGTTTGTAGTGTTTTCACAAGATTAGATTCTTTCAAATACTGCTGAATTAAACGAATAACACTGAAAAATATAAATAATTAATTATTAATAAATAATTGATCATTAGTACGTTGTATCATTAAATATTTTCATTCACTTACTCGGCAGATTCAATTTCAATAGACATTTTGATTTATTTATATATTACTTAACCTCTTTTATAAATGAGACAAGATGATGACAACCTGAAATTAAACACAGTACATAGATGGAGAAACTTCAAATATCCTCGTTAACAAACTCAATCATATGGATAGCACTATAGCAGTCACAGTTCACACTACAGTACTCTTTGCTACAGCGTTGGACTTCTTTCTATACAAACACCGAAAGTCCGAAACACCACCACGATCATCTGTTTTTGTGAAGATTGTATACACAGCTAACTTCAGAGAAATGGAAGAATAGTATCGAACCGTAGAACGTCGTTTAGTCATACTCTATGATCAATAAATTTAACCTAAAATATATGCAGTTTCTTCATCAGAGAACAACATGATGTGTATTCACATTTGTTGGTCTTGACATAATGTAAATAAAACAAGATTTATGTAACGAATCATAATATTTTACGTTATAACAGGGGCCTAGATTAAGTTTGATCAATTGTATTTTACAATTGTATTTTACATGCTATTTCGTCTAAAACGTTACAGTCATTTTTTGTGAATCTCTAATAATGACTTCTACAATTAATTTTAATATTGCTGAGAGGATGTCAATCAATTTTAAGAACGATGGTGCTCTCATTACTGAATGCCAAAATATAACTACAGGTATTTATGACTATCAGGCAAAGTTATATTGAATTTTCATATATTTAAAATATGCAGTGTTATATGTACACCAATATTCTTTCTTTAGAAATTATATCTGGGCAACTAAACCTTGTTACATGTGTAGAAGAACTTGGTCCATTTTTGATTAGTCAAGATGTAGGCTCACGAAACAAAGGAGTTACTATTTTATCTTCTATTTTAGAATTATTGCCTACGAATTTTCTTAGTGAAGCTGAATTGAAGTTTATTACAACATTTTACTGTGATAGATTAAAAGACCATCATAGTATCATTCCATCTGTACTTAAAGGAATTTTAGCCATTGTAAGTTAAAATATCTTAAAATGATATTGCACATTTACATTCTATTATATTACAGGTTCAAATGAAAAATTTACCTTGTGACTCTCCATCAAATTTATTTCGCACAATGTTTGATAATATACGTTGCCAAGGTCAACCTTTATCAGATCGTTATAATATATACAAAATGTTTGATATTTTGATTAAAACCAGACAAGAAGATCTAAAAACTATGGGATCTGATTTTGTTTATGGTGTCATCTCTGCTATTGATGGAGAAAGAGATCCAAGAAATTTGATGTTTTTATTCAATGTGCTTCCTAACTTTCTCAGGAATTTTCCACTAGGTCATCTAGTTGAAGAAATGTTTGATGTTATATCATGTTATTTCCCAGTCGACTTTAATCCTGTAAATAATTTTCTTTGTCATATGTTACACTTTCCCAATATTTGTATAATTAGTAAATTTTGTAACAATTTCAGTCTGCAGTTGATGGCGTTAACATAACAAGAGAAGACTTAGCAAAAGCTTTAGCACCATGTTTATGTGCAACTCCAGATTTTGCAGATTATTGTTTACCATTGATACTAGATAAATTATCATCTGCAGTGAGAGTGGCCAAATTAGATTCGTTAGATTTATTGAAACAAGGTGTTGCTACATTTGGTGTGAACGGCTTAAGAAACCATCTTACTGAATTATGGCCAATTTTGAAAAATGAAGTAATGCCGGGCAATGACATAGAGATAAGAGATGTTACGCTGACTGTTTTGAGGGCTGTCATTAAAACATTGATGGATGATGAAAATGTGCACGAAGTTTTCGTCTCTCAAATTATTGATGACGCAAAACACTATTTATGTGATGTGCAACTTAGTTTTTTTCAACCAACTGTGAAGTTATTGCAGTCTGTTGCACTAGTATGTGAAAAATCATGTGAACTGGTTTTGTGTTGTGTAATTCCACTTATTATTGGACAATACTCAACAAAGACTGTAACTGAAGAAAAGATAATTTTATTAGAAGTTTTGAATAATTTTTTGAAACTGGGAACCGAGTATAAATTAATTATAAAAAGTAATATTAATTTTAAATTTATAGATGATACTTTTATTTTATAAATTAAAAAAATTAATAAACTTTGATTTTTTAGATATCCCTGATTTATCATGGACAGATATTCCACAACTTTATATAGATAATTTAGATTGTAATAATTATAAATTGAAAGAGTATGTGTTGAATGGATTAGCAATACAGAAAGAGGTTTTTAATTATGACCAACGAATATTAATATATAATGATATATGTAGAGGGATAAATACTGGAATGTATGAAATACCAGAGATTTATTGTTCTTGTCTTACAAAGTTTGCTGAATTATATACTGAGGAAATATTAAATATTATGAATGAACAATTGTCCTTAACAGATGGTAATACATTTATGCTTAGTGATATTTGTAGCTTAATACATTAGTACATTAATGAATTTTTTTTTACAGATATATTGCCAGTAGCAGTGAAAACCCGTAGACTCAAAGCAGCATCTATCGTAGCAGGAAATTCAGAACTTGCAAAAAATATCATCCCTAACATAGTTTCATCAGTAAATTCTAATGATTTTTTAACAAGCCATACATCATTGTTATGTTTACTTGAATTAACCATTAAAAAAGAAGGAGATCCAGATATTCATAACTTCTTATACCAGAATTGTAATATCATTGAAATTTTACTTTCACTTAATGTAGATGTAACTGATGAAAGGTTATCAACAATGTCTAAAATTTGTTTGTTAATCATGAGAAAACTTGATACCAAAGAGCAACAAGAAATTGTGTTTAAATATGTTAATGTATTATCCAAATTTGAATTTGAAGCAATGGCTGACATAGTGATGAATTTATTGATACCATTGCGTCAAGATGTAAAGCTGGATGTAAAGACTTATTTGATAGATAGGTTGTATAAACAATCTTTTGAGAATTCTAATTTAAATATTAGAGAGTCTTCGTGTAAATTGCTGGCTACCATAATCAATAAGTTACCCGATGGTAATTGTTTTGAATATATTTTAGATACTTTCAAAAACCAAATAGAAAACTGTATTGAATGCGATATTGAAATCGAAATGAAATATAGAATTATCATTCTTCTATTATGGTTAACAAAAGCTATTGTTATTAAACGAAGTACAATATCTGATGAGTATCTACAATTTGTGAGTAAAATTTGTATTCAAGAATATTAGAAAATACTATGTGAATACTTTTATTACATATTTGAAATGTTTCATGCAGATTATGAATATTTTAAAAGATAATATTGTGGGGGAACACTTAGCACAGAATTTTAAAATTTTGGTTGATAAGCAAGAGGATGTTTTGATAACTGAGAATTTTTGTAATGTTAAGTTTTTGTATAGACAAAGGATATTTGAATATGTAATTGGACAAAGGAATCATCAAAAGGAATGTAGACAAAACTATTTGATTGCATTGACGCATTTATTGGAAGAAATACCAATGGAATTGGTATATATGCATTTGTCAGAGGTATTATTTACTTCATCTTTGTAATGTCTAAAATCTATGGAATATTCTATGAAAATCTTTATTTCAGGTTATTCCTTTACTCATGGAATCTTTATCATTGAGTAACGAACAATTGGTTTTAAATGTTTTACAAACACTAAAATGTATGCTTCGTACTCGTGATATGATTTTTTGTAAAGAGTCGGATTTCATTTTGAAACTTTTAAATTTAATTTCACATATATCAATGGTAGTTGAATTTTTATAATTTCATACTTGTATATGTGATTTATTATAAAATATAACGTTTATATTTAATGGTTTTAGGATGTGAGGATTGCTGCATTAGAATGTCTAACAGAATATTGCAATTATCCAGCATCTGTGGTTCAACGGTATAAGCAAGAGGTTGTAGAAGCACTTGCTTCAGCAATAGACGATCATAAACGTTTGGTACGAAAAGCAGCAACTGCTGCAAGAACTAAATGGTTCCTCGTAAATGTACCTGGAGGAATAAACAATGATTGATTCCATACTTGAATTAAAAGTTCAGCAAATTTTGTTACATTATTAATGTATACAATGAACTCTTCTATAGTACAACTATTTGTTAATAAACTGAAATAAACTGATGCAAAAAATGTTGTAATTTTCATATAATAAATATATTTGATTACATTAAGAAATTTGCAGTATTATTATCCTCTTTCCAATTTCCTTTATTGTTACAAAAAAGTTATATATTCATACTTGTAGATATAAAGTAAATATAATCAAATAAAGAATTGATTAGAATAATTGGATTTGGAGCCTTATAAGTTTTCTGACTAGCTGTTGTGAAACAGACATGGCAGAAGGTAAAACGTTTTTCTTTAAGGTTTTTTCCTTTTAGTATTAAATGTTGATTATTTTTTAGGCGTAGCAAAAAATGGAGCATACAAATATGAAGATGGCACCAAATATATTGGTGATTGGAATGGGAGAGGCTTAAAACATGGAGCTGGTTCTTTACTTCTTACTGATGGGACTCGTTATGATGGAGCATTTCAAAATGGACTATGTTCGGGTTTAGGTGTAATAGTTTTTCCCGATGGTGCTAAGTAAATAATTTTTTAAATGAAATTGATGTCATTCATTTTATTCATTTCTATAATTCATTTTTATTAATAAAATATTTGTGAAGAAGAAGATTTGTATTAAGTAATAATTTTATACAGATACGAAGGTGAGTTCATGCAAGGTTGGTTTCATGGTCATGGTGTTTTTTGGAGATCTGATGGAATGAAGTTTGAAGGAGAATTTCGAGGTGGTAGAGTATGGGGTTTAGGTTGGTGAAATTTTATTTCAAATTCAGAATATGTGAGTTACTAATAATTCTCTAATCATAGGGCTAGTTACTTATGCAGATGGTTCCCATGGTTTTCCCAGAAACGAAGGATTTTTCCAGGATTGTAGACTTGTTCGACGTAGACGATGCCCAGATGTAGTACAGAAGGCTCAAAAGATTGCAATGATGGCACGTGTTCAATGCAATTAAATGAAGTAGAATACAATTTAAAATTCTGATAAACAGTTCTTTTTGCATTTAAGAACTGATATATATATATATATATATATATATATAATAATGTGAATAAAAAAAATTGTCAAATTAAAATTTATTTCATCATTATTTATAATAATTCCAATCTTTTATTTAAATTATAACGAAATTCGACTTAAATCAATATGTTCATAGAAATCAATTAATTACAATAAATCACGTGGATAATTTGAAGGTTGTAAGTATAAGCATGAATGAATCGTTTGACAAACGGTGAATAAACGTCAGGTTTTTAGTGAATAAATATTATAACACAATGAAAATAATATTTCACAGAAATTGGGTAAGTATAATTGTAAATGAATAAATTTCAAATCATTTGGAATTTAGAACACAAATTTATTAAATTACAAAATGATATTTGCAGGTAAGTTAATACAAAGTACACCTTGTCCCATTTTCTTAGTACATAAATCCCGTTGGTTGTACAGTTAGTACTTTAATAGTAGATTTTCGACCATAGCGCTCTGTGTTCGACTTCGATATAAAGATTTCTCCAGTTAATAGTGAAGTTCCTAATTTGTTTATCAATTTAAATGATTTTTCATCAACTTTTAAGAAAAAATGGTGTACACACGCACACTATTAAGGTGTGGTAGAAAAAAAATTTACAACCTCTCATGTTCTGCAGTCATGTGGAACTGCATTGGTTATTTTGTTGCGGTTACTTAAGTGTAATCATCATTAGCTGTTATTATTGATACATCGGATTTTGTTTTGCAAGTAACGACTAAAAATTAATGACTACGAAATTCATGTTTAGATTACAATTGTATCTTTGCAAACATTTTCTAATGTCATAGAGCATGAAATTAAAAGTTTTCTATTTTATAAATTCTAAACCAAAACATTATCTTAGGTTGCATAAGAACATTGATAAGAAAAATTAGAATGCATTATGAAACGTAACTTTGTATTATGCAACTGATTTTTATCAAAATCCAAAATCTATTGAGAAATTAAAATTTTGTATTGTATTGTGATGCATTCATTTGTATCAGGTGATGAATAACTGTTTGCGTGAGTAAAGTTGTTCTGAAAGAAGGGGAATGAAAATGTGGAGTGGGAAGAGTCTCCTTTTCTGCAGCGTCAACACTTCTTTCAGAAACTGAAGTCACACCACATTGTACAAATTCAAGTTCAGTAAAGATTCCATGTGTAATGCCTAATAATTACTTCAGTTTTATAAATCAAATATCAAGTTAAATATCAAGTTTGTTACCTGTAAAATTGTTTGTTCTTCGGCTTAAAAATTTTTCTAATGCAAATAATGAATATGTGAGTTTTTATTATTATTTGGAAATAATTTTTCGAAATTAAATATAGTTTTGACTGCTTATTGTTCTGAATATATACCTTTTATCGCAATAATACTAGCTCAATCAATTAAATATTAATGGATTAATGTTTTATAAAATAATTATTCTTTTTAAAAAAATTGTTTGAATCTTCATTATTTAAAAGTATCACAATAATAGAATATATTATATCTAAAAAGAAAAATTAATAATTCTATAGATGTTGATTTTAAATTGTGATAGATTTTCAATATATACTGAAAATTTTGAAACAAATTTTAAGTCTATAAAAGTTATAAATAATTTTTAAGAAAAAATGAAGAAATAGTTATATGTAGTTGCGTACTTTTAGTCATGTTAATATCTATTCAAGTTTCCTGTCACTGGTATACATAATTAAGGAGAAGTAACCTTTGGCACCAGCTATATTCAAAGATAAACACATTTACATTTGCTAAAAAAGCAGCATGTCTTCAGTACAAACCAATGTCATTAAAAATTACATCTAATTCTAGTCCCAATCTTTGATTTTCTGATTGACTTTGTACTGTATTTTATATTTCAAAATATAATGTAGTCTACATTACTAGAAAAACAAAAAACTGAACAAATAAATTTAATTTTCAGGAAGAAAATTGATTAGCTCATTACTGAAGATGCACAAAATGATTTGAAATTCGAAAATGAGCCCTCAGAGTCATAAGAGTTATTTAAAATCAAGAATTATGGCATCCAACGGTTATTCTGGTACAGAGACAACTTCGAAACAGACCAAAAACCATTCGGCACCCTGTGAGTCAGTAAATTGTATGTGTGCTTAGAATAGCAACTATTTTTTTCTTCATAATCATTATTCATTGTTTAGCATGTATTTGTACCAGTATTTTCAATCATATTCAATTTTTTTTAATTTAACACTTGATTTGTATTTGTGATGTTGTGATGTTAATGATAATTGCTGTTTTTTGCTTTTATTCTGAGAAATGTATCTCCTTTATAATTATCTAAAGTTTTTGTTCTGCTATGTTTGCCAAATTGAGTTTTATTAAGAGTTTCTGGTACTTTTTACCCAAATGAAGTACTTTAAATATGCTTACTTTTACAATTTATCTTTTAATTAATTTGTATAGCTATGCCATGGTTTGGAATGGACATAGGAGGAACTTTATGTAAATTAGTCTATTTTGAGCCCAAGGATATTACAAGAGATGAAGCTGATGCAGAAGTTGAAACTGTGAAAAATATTAGACGATATTTGACTAAAAATTCTGCATATGGTAAAACTGGACATAGAGATACACATTTACAGGTATTACAATATGATCCAAATGAATTTCATTTTTGAAAACTGAAAATCATTAAAAATTTAATTATAGATGGATAATGTCTGTATCAGAGGTAGAAGAGGTACATTACATTTTATACGGTTTCCCACCAGTGAAATGGGAAATTTTTTAGCATTAGCAAAATCTAAAGGTATGGCCAATCTTGTAACTACTGTGTGTGCAACTGGAGGTGGAGCATTTAAATTTGAAGAGAACTTCAAAAAGGTTTTTTTTATTCTGTTCATTGCTTATTAATAATAATTTAAATTTAAATTTTGTTACTACAATGCTATTATTTTTAGGAAGTTAATATGAACTTAGCTAAATTTGATGAACTATACAGTTTAATACGTGGGATGCTTTATATAGAAACAAGTAATCCACACGAATGTTACTTCTGGAGTAATCCTACGGATGACAGCAAATGTCAAAAAGTACCTTATGATTTTTCTGAACCATATCCATTCTTGGTAAAATTGATTATCTATAATATATGTATGTAGTAAATAGTATTCTTTTTACTCTGTATTTGCTGTCATTTATTTTGTAGCTTGTAAACATAGGGTCTGGAGTTAGTATTTTAGGTGTATATGGACCTGAAAATTTCAAAAGGATATCTGGAACAAGGTAAATATTCATAATATATTTTTATTTTTTATGTAATTATCTTGGAAAATGTTGAAATAAAAAAATATTCTGTAGCTTAGGAGGTGGTACATTCTTAGGATTATGTTGCTTACTAACTGGTTGCAATACGTTTGAAGAGGCAATTGAATTGGCAACTGGAGGGGATAATACTAGGGTAGATAAACTGGTTAAGGATATTTATGGAGGCGACTATGGACCTTTCGAATTACCCGGCGATCTTGTCGCGAGCAGGTAATATTTTGGCAAATAATTTAAAACATCGTATAAAAAATTTAATTTTTTTCATAAATTGTATTTTATTTTCTTCTTTATAGCTAATCTTTGAAATCTCACATTAATTTGCCGTAAAAAATAGTTATAAATGCATGTTTATAATTTTCTTTTATTTTTCCCTTAATTGATTTCTTGTAGATGGTCTTTGTAATCTTTTGCTTATCTAATAGTAGCATGTATGTTAAGTTTTCTCGATATCTACAGTTTTGGACAGATGAACTCGAAAGATCGTCGGAATGCAGTTTCTAAGCAGGATCTTGCGCGGGCAACTCTCGTAACAATAACAAACAACATTGGTTCAATTGCTCGTATGTGTGCTGTGAATGAAAAAATCGAAAGGGTAATAATTTATGAGAATATTCTTTGTTATTTTTCATTTATTAAATTTTCATTCTCATCTTTATAGGTTGTATTTGTTGGCAATTTTTTAAGAGTCAATCCAATCTCGATGAAGTTATTAGCATATGCTATGGATTACTGGTCTAAAGGAACAATGAAAGCTCTATTCTTGGAACACGAGGTAGTTCATTAAAATTTTAATTGATAGCAGATATTGATATTATGAATTGAATAATTGCAGGGTTACTTTGGTGCTGTTGGTTGTTTATTACAATTTAATGGAGAAACAAATTAAGCCACAATTCAGCATTCCAATTTACGCATATAACTCATAAAAGTTCCCTAATATTAATCGTTCGATATAATTATTTATTTTTAATATATTTTATTTTATTTATATCAACTACTTATATACCGATATGATTGACTTTCTCATGAGTTTAAAAATATCGGTATATACTTTACCGAGATGAAAATGCTCTTATTAAGAAAGAAAAAAACATGATGAAAGGAAATATTTTACAATTTTAAATCATGCGATCCGATTTATCATTATAATTATGTTTGAACAAATTTTATTAACGCTTTTATTTTCTCTTTTGTAAACTTGTAATATCGGTATGATTACAATGTTATTTTAATTATATCCTTCGCTTCAGTAGTATACATTTTGTAAATACACAATCATCTCAGAATCCGATGAGAAATTTATATCTTACGTAATCTAACAACAAATATGGACCAAATCGAGACGCATATAAATCGCCCGAATATTCATTAAATCTCAGATAGAGTAGTTCTACCTCACAATTTACCTTTAAGTTTTTTTTTATATATATGAATATATTTATTCATACCAGTTACTATGGATCGTTGACTTTTCATAAATTCATTCAAGTGTCAAATTTAGCTCTTATTGCGAACGTTATTATTCGTTATAATCGTAAATATCGCTGAAGCTGACGTTCATGTTTATGAAAAACGATTGTCAACTTTTCTGTAGTTATTGCACAAATATTCCAAGTGTTTTGTCGAAATAGGAAATTGTACAAAATTCAATAATGATATATGGAATATTTTTGAATATTTATATGTTAATTATTTAGATATCACTGGGAAAAGGTTTTATTATTTAGCTGAGAATAATTGAATATGATAATGTGGTTTGTGATGCTACATCAATTTCGAATTACCCAAGTACATTTTGATTATGAATTGTTTTATATTGGGAATAAAAACATTACTTTTTAATGTAAAATAAAAAAAAAATCTTCTTAAAATAAAAAATTCTTATATTTTATAAAAATTATTATTATTTCCTAATTATTTAAAAATAAGAAGGTACATTCTCGAGTTTCAATGTATATCATTCAGCCATACAGTTGCTAGGTAACTAAATGGCAAAACATTTGTACAGAATTCAGTCATACATTCTATCAAGAATTTCAATGTTAAATTGTTTTGTCACAAGATGAAGGTTTTTAATCAGTTTTTTTATAAATTATTTTAAAATGAAAACTTTTAAATAGTCAGCTATTACACCTAAAGCAACTTATACAAAATAACAAATATGGTATGATAATTTCTTTCTTCCAATTTGTTAACCTTTATTTTTAAAAATGAAATTTATATGTATTTTTTTTATAAATTAAGGGGCCTAAAAAAGCTAAGAAGGGTAAAGCAGTAGATACAGTAGACGGCGTAGATACGTCAAAAATGAATAGAGATCAATTGGAAATTTATGCCCATAAAATATTAGAGGAGATGGAACGTGAAAGGGAGGAGCGAAATTTTTTTCAATTAGAAAGGGATAAACTTAGAACATTTTGGGAAATTACTAGACATCAATTGGACGAAGCGAATGCCACTATAAGGTTTTTATAATTTTGTAATTTGTTTTAAATTTCAAATCAATATTTTTTTAATCATTTATCACGATAATACAGAATCAAAGAACGTGAAAAGGAGGAATTAACAGAGAAACATGAAACCGAGTTGAAATTGTATAAGCAAAAAGTTAAACATCTGATGTATGAACATCAAACCAATCTATCAGAAGTGAAAGCTGAACATATGGTTGCAATCAAATTAGCTCAGGATGATCACACTGAACAAGAAAATGAGTTATTGAAAGATAAGAAAGAGTTAAAAAATCTACAAAAAGAACAAGAGTTTTCCCATATTAATGAAATACATGCTATAAAATTGGTAAGTATGATATTTACACATATTAAGAATAATCGTAACTTGTTAAATTAATAATTTTAATTATTTTCAGCACAATGAAGAAGAAATTAATAATTTAATGAAAAAATTCGAATCTGAAGCTATAGAATTAGAACAAAAGTATGAAAACAAACTATCTAGTCAATATGAAAAGTTAACGTTGAAACATCGTATGGAATTAACTGAAGTGGAGGAAAGAAAGAATTCTCAAATAGCCAATTTAATAAAAGATCATGAAAATGCATTTACTGAAATAAAAACTTATTACAATGAAATAACTATAAATAATTTATCTTTAATCAAAAGTTTGAAGGTAGATTACTTCTTTCATTTATGCTTAATTTGAAATTAAATTATAAATTGTATTTTTAAATTTAAAGGAACAAATTGAAGTTATAAAAAATAGCGAAGAACGCATGAAAAAACAAGTAAGAGAACTAACTGCAGAGAATAAAAAAATAGTATCACACTTGAAAAATACTCAAGAACAAGTTACGGAATTGTCTCGACAACTCACTAATTATGAGAAAGATAAACACAGCCTAGCAGTCAGTACATAAAAATCTTCATAAAAATACTTTATTATATTCAAATTGAACAAAATTGAAAAAATTTTTTCTAATATTTTCAGTATACAAAACGTAAATTAACTTCGTGCTTGAAAGATTTAGAGAATTTAAGGTGGGAAAACGAAGTACTTCAAATTCGTTTTGAGAAGGTAATTAAATACTTTTCGTAAAAAAATGCGAAATTAAAAAATTGAATAACTCGTTCCTACAGTGCCAAGGAGAAAGGGATGAGTTGCATTCAAAATTTGTATCGGCTATTCTAGAACTGCAACAGAAAACAGGACTGAAAAATGTTCTCCTGGAAAAGAAATTAGAGAAATTAACAGAAATGCTGGAACAAAAATAGTAATAAGAACGCAATGGAAAATAAGGACTCTAACGACAGGTGCCAGGAATTTCAAATTAATAAATCAATTATTGTGATTATATAAGAAACGAAACGATTCTATTTAATATCCTTATATTTTAACATATAGCGTTTTATATTGTACAACAAATAATTATCTGAAACAGACATTTGTTTTTCTTAAAAATTACACCATTTTATCACAGAGAATGTACAAAGTAGACAGTATTAGTGCCTGTAAGTGTCTTTATAATACTTACATCACTTTATGCTGTAAATCGCCCTTCTTCTTTTCTTACTTTTTTTCGTACGATTTTATAGATCATCATAACTCTAATACTGGTTCTTTATACGTTCTTAAAATTTCTTCATTTACGAAAAATGCAAAAACTCCACATAGTTATCGTGAAATGATAGAATTACGATAATAAGCAGCTATGTCTGAATGATATGTTGTGTTCAAAGCCGATAACGAAAGATCGTATGTGTTACGAACTCTGTCACACAGCAAATCGTATCATTGCGCGCAGCATTTACCGTAATTCTAACAACAAATACATTAATTACGTTTGTCAATACTCAACAACAAACAGGCACGAATACATTGAAGATACAATAAATAATCTCATACATTTATATACATAATGTACAGAGATAGACATAGAACATCTACTAATCTAAACAAAATATTATGAGTTAGATATCAGGTCACACAGTTATTAAATTTGAAACACGTATTATATATTGGCTTTTAAAATACTTCTTCATTTATTTTTTATTAATTTGTATATTTTTGTCATAACAATCGAATGAAGAAATATTTTACAATTATCGCATACATAGTGTAAATATTGTAGAATATTTTTGTATAGATATAATTTTATAATATACATATATATGTACGTGTCTTATATATAGCATATCTATCAGTTATTTAATTTTATGATTACGTATAATCAGAACTGTACATGTATACGTACGAATTTTGGCACAATAAGAAATAGAATCACAGTTAAAATCATTGTACGTCGTAAGAGTTAGGTATTACCGGCATTCATATACATAATTGTATCGAGAGATTTGTTTGTCATCGAAAGAAATAAACTAGATTTCGAAAACCGTCGAGCTTCCTAACAACTGATAAAATTTTAGAAATGCTACTGAAGTTGAACAGCAGTATTGTCTATTAAGAATAAGAAATACACATTTCTTTATTTTTGACCGAACGTTGATTTTATATACATGTTATGTTTTTTACGACCACATTAATAATAACTGTTACAGTAGAAAAAATAAGCATTTCATTTCGTTTTAGATATTAATGGTCCTTTGATTCAGTGTAAACTTCATTTGTTGTGTCGAGCTCATAAAATAACATATTTATCGTTATATATTTTCTTTTTTCATTAAAAATTCTCAAGAACTCATCTTCTATTCTTACTAATGTATAGTATAAGTTAAAACAAATAAACGATTTACAACTCCCGAACAACATTGTAACTAATGCCGAGTATTTATGGAAATGCAGTACGAATTTTCCACACGATTTTCCTCTATATCATACAATGAGAAATATGGGGGAATTACATTGTTCACATTACGCCATGGTGCACGATGAGTTATTATTAATATCCAAAAAACGTTATTCACTTTTACGAACGTGCAAAATGTATGCTTTACAGATGAATATGAGTGAAAAACACTGTTACGATGGAACGGCGGTCAAGGGGGAAATCCCTCTACTACAATATCTAGAAAATGTTTGACACTAGTCGAACGATGAAGTACTGCAACTAATTTTCGTTTAGTCGATCTATCGGTAATTAGAATAAAATCTTTTTGATCGCGCAAACGATGCAACATCGTTCAAGGCATCGATAAATTTCACAGCAACTATTTTTCAACGACAGAAGTGAATCGTCTACGCGATCAAAACATTTGTCTTTTGAAATTGTAAGATTCGTCCGTGATTAAACGCAATTCATTCTTTATAGGTTGATTATACATTTGCTTTTTACTCGATAATTCCGATTGCAAACCGGTAGTTTTTCATTAAACGCAATTAAACTTTTACTTCGATCATCTTTCGATATATACAATATAGTTCGATTCCAAAAAATCGTTTGTGAGCAATAGAAAATTATACAATACAGTATAACGGTACTCCAACTGATTATTCTCCCGATCACTTCTGCTCTCGTTATCACACAATGAACTTTTAATTTCGATTGTATTCATATTGATACAAATTCAAAGAAAAAAATAAATCAATTTGAACAAACTACCGTATTCTGGGTGTCTTTCGTCCATTATCAGTTCTACCCTTAACTCATGATCCTCCAGTTGGGCAGATGCTCGGCTATCATCGTGGAGAAGTACGAGGTGACGTTGTAAACGACCGTTTCGCCGGCTGCGAGGAGAGCGCCGAAGGATCCGTACGTGCCGTAATCGATAATGCTGTGATTGCAAGCAGATTGCACAGCCAAATCCTTACCAGCTCCTCGGCCATCCTGCTCCGACACGAAGGCAATTCGATAGCGTTCGGTGCGGAGGTTGTACCTGCACCAACCGATGTTGTCGCTGGTCACTACGAAGACGACGTTACTGTACTTCCCCGTGAAGTAGTCCATCGCGCTCAGGTAGTACGCCACCGGAGCCGGCCTGACCTTGAGCTTCTGCCAAAGATAATCGACGTAATCCGTACGCCTTACGTGAACGCTCACGTAGGTTGGCTCCATCAAATTGAATTCCGTCGCCACTTGAAGTAGCACGTTCCTCGCATACGTACGCAGGCTCGGCTTGAACGTAAATTCCCGTCGCACATCGTCCAGCCATACGAGGATGAGGGACCAATAAGCCGCATGCCTGTACCAAATTACACATACCAGTCGAGAGCGGATTAAAACAACGAGAATTTTGTTGGAAAAAAGACTTGAATTTACCGAATAGCTCGAATATAACGTCATAATATTATTTATCATTTGTGAAAGTATTTACAATATTATACATATTTGTATAATATAATGTATACCCTCGTTAATATAAAAGTATATTCGAGCGAGCGTTCAGTTTCCAAAAATTTTTTTCCTCACTTTAAATCCCCAAATTCGAAGAGTTCGACTCGGAGTCGGTGCTCGAAAGGAAAAAAAAAATCTAGGGAAGAAAGAAGTAATAAAAAATCGCAAGCGAAAGCCCTCGAGATCGGCGCGAAACCTACCTCGGTATGATGATTGTCTGTTCCGTGCTGTTCCACTGGCTGAGCGAATTAACGATCGTGCTGACGTCGAGGTTGCACCGGCCGATGTAGCTGAGTGGCGGTATGCTCAGGTTACCGAAGTGCTCCTCGAGAGTCCTGAGGATACACCGGGGTACGAAGGGCTCGAGGCCGGTCCTCCTTGCCGTCGCCCAGACCGACGCGTACTCCCAGATCTGGTTGCCGAGACGTCCGCCCTGCACCACCGAGACTATTCCGTAACGCGGACAGGGATTCCTCCACTCGGGCGGTATCCTGACCGTTTTGAGGCTCGTGTGGCAGAGCGCCTGCTCGTAAGCGGATATCTTGGTGCGACGCGCCGGCGGACTGGACGTGTACATGGGAAAGAGGAAGACGTGGATGCCGAAGACCACTATCAGAGCGAGTACTATTGCGCTCGCAAGCACGTGCTGTTGAGCGTGACTCATTCTCATCGACTTATCCTCGATAGTGTGCGTTCTACGTTTAGCTCTCGACAATATCTCGCAGGCTCTGACGCCTTTACCTATTGTATGCTTCCTTCTATCTCTATGTCTATGTGTTCTCTATAGCTCTTTTTCTCTCGCTCTCGCTCTCTTTCTCTCTCTCCCTCCTCTCTCGATTCACCCTCTCTTTCTCTCTCTCCCACGCTTTCTCTACACCGCTCCTCGTATCGTCATTTTCTCTATATCTCTCCCCGACTACTTCGACTATCGATATATATATTTATACCCTGCGTCACCCTCGCTAGCTCTCTACCGCCGTGCGTGTGTGTCCTCCCTCTCACGTTCATTTACGATTACCC
Organism: Goniozus legneri; assembly: GCA_003055095.1. Classification (NCBI taxonomy): domain Eukaryota; kingdom Metazoa; phylum Arthropoda; class Insecta; order Hymenoptera; family Bethylidae; genus Goniozus; species Goniozus legneri. The sequence continues at coordinate 37,413 of NCVS01001539.1, read as the reverse complement.
TTCTTTCACGCCTTGCCTCTAGTTTTTCGCTATTCTGTTTTATATTTTGAACTCTTTTTTGCGATTTTTTTTTTGAACTTTTACTTTTTGTGTGTGTGAGACTAGTCCGGCATTCTGTATTCTACGGGCGTGCCTTGTCCTTTGCTTTCCGACGCGCATCTTTGCAACGATTCAAGTTGATTAATAATCGTGGCTTTGAGACTTGTGGGTGCGGGTGGGTGCGATGAGCAAGTGCTATTGAAAAGGCGATGCTTGTTGCGCAAAGTGGCCATGCTACGAGAACTCGACGTTCGTTCGACTCGATTTTAATTTCCGCTGTTAATATTTGCCGACCGAATTATTTCAAAGTTATTTCTCCGTCGAATTCGCTAGATTAAGGCACGATAAAAAATATTCCATCCAGAGATTTTACCCTCTCGAGAGGCTCAATTCGAACCGACGAGTGAGATGAAAGCGGATAATTTGAAAAGGCACCTTTTCACCGGAGCGAATAGAAGGAAGCGACGCGAAGATGTATTCATTCGACGGCCGTTCGATATCGTTTCGGTCGTATCCGAGATTTCATTTTTTTTCTTTATATATCTCGCGAGAAGTTTGCCATGTCCGTAAATGGAGCGTATCCGTTATACGTCAGACGCACGACGAGACGAAATGCTATTTATAAATAGTAGAGCACCATCTACTTCCCCCGCCCCCCTTCCCACCCTCTTCTCTTTCAAAAAATTTTCATACAGAATGCATACATTAAACCGTCTATAAAATTTAAATATTGCCCTATCGATTGGTCGGTACGTCAAGCTGCGCGTTGCAAATTTTCCTCTCTGTTATTTAGTTATATCGCGATCGAACGAACGCCGACGATCTCTCGGTAGATAATGGAGATCGACCAAAACTTGGTGCGTACCGATGGAAGCTGAGAAAGAAAAAAGCGTGCCAGGCGTGAAAATGGTCGATCTGCGCGAGAATCGAGCTGGACGAATGATAAAGAAATTTAGCGTCACATTTCTCGTTAGTTTTAAAGGAAATTCAGTTGGCAAATCCAGAGCACCGAGAGAATTTCACAAAACGGATCAGCGATAAGATTTCCAGAACGTAACCGTAACGTTAGGTTCTCGTTATCTAAAATCTGATTTACGAGAGTGAAATTTTCGAGGAGGTTATCGAACGTGCAATTTCGAGATACGATTAAAAAATTACAGTCGAAATTCGATCGGTCGGGACAAAGAGACTCATGCAGGAGATTTTTGCGGGGGTGGCCAGTGATACTCCGGAAACTTGTACGCGTATGTGTGCGATATATATATATACACAGAAAGGGTAAGAGAGAGTTGATAACTCTCGGGGTGGGTTGCGTATAACCCGAGACGCCGCTTACCCGGTTCAATAGGATCTTCCTCGAGTCTCGGTTGACCAGTTCTACTTGCTCTATAGACGTTGGCCATGTCGAGGTTTTGTTCCTCCTTCCCGCGACCTCTCTCTCTCTCTCTCTCTCTCTCGCTCTCTTGCGCTATCTCGGCCCTCGTCTGCAGATCAATGCGTGTCGCGTGCGTGCATCGTGACGCTTGTTGCGTATCGAGCGTGCACACCCATACCGTCCGACTTATTTTCTGTTTTCACTACTTTGACGCGCATTGGCTCCACCGCGATCGACCTTTACTATTTTTTTCTTTTGCTTTTACGCTGTACGCGCACTCCAACGGCCTCTACCCTCGCGACTAATTTTCCCAGAGCGTTTTGTATGCCGAGCTGTGTCGATGGTCTGCTACTGCGCGTCTGAGCCTCCAGCCCGCTCGGCGAAATGGTCGACTGTTCTACTTGTTGGGCGGAGGGGCTTTTCAGGGCCGTATTAATCGATTCCTGAATAGATTTACTTGGAAATTTTCTCCCTCCAATTCAATTTTTTTCATATCAAATCGAACTGTGAGGATAACAAATTTTTAAAATAGTGTTCTGAGAAAAAACTAGGAAACTGGCGAGTTTCTCTCCGATGGGTTTTGTCCGATCGCGATTTTACAAGGACCTGTCGTCCTGGATGATGTGTTCCAATAACTGTACCGACAGGGAAGAAGTTTCATCCTGCGCCAGTGAATGAAAACTAAAACCTTTCGTCGATAACGTTTCTCATATTTGGTTCCAGAGAAAGAACATAGATGTCGCTACTTGTTCCTTTCGTCGAAAAAGAAATTTATGAATTTCGAGTATAACAAAGACTGTTTCATTTCCTTAGTATAAGATAAAAATTTTTTATTTAACGAATAAAACTTTCAAAATTTGCAAGCTTTTCTAGCTTTCAAGAGTTTGTTTTGATTTAATTTTTTCACCAAGGAAAGACATGCATGGAATAAAAGAGGTACACGTTCGCGAAGCAATTTTCGATTCCGGCAGTACCTTCTTCTCCACACTCTCTTTTTTGCCTCACGTTATTGACAATGAAATCGATGGCTCGGGCGTAAGACAGAGAAGGAGAGAAGAGCTCGCACGCGCGCGGTCGCATCCAATCAGTTGCAGTGGCACATGCATGCACAGCCGATTGAAAATACGCTCGTTCCGTGAATGCGCGTTCGGTGAGGGAGAAGAAGCGAGTGGGAGAGAAAGAATGAGAGAGTGAGAGAGAGAGAGAGAGAGAGAGAGAGAGAGAGAATGAAGGTACGAAGGGTAACGATTGAAATCGCGTGTGTGCCGCAAGGTCGGTGGTATCGACAGGCTCGTCTTTTATAGGCAGGTGAACACACTGCGATCAAACCGCGTTTTTCGAGTCTCTCTCCTCTTATACATTTCTCACCGCTCTCATCGAAAGTGAAAGTTCATTCTACCGAGTCGACTCGTTTTCCTTTTTCCAGGAATTCAACACGGGGAGAGATTCTTATCGGTAGCGGTAATTTCGTGTTGAACCTGATGAAGATAATACAGACAGTACGAATACTCAGGCAGAATAGGGAGGTTCACATTCAGCACGGTCACTATTGAAATCGTCCTGCAGCTATGTAGGGTATGGTACAGGTCGGATTGGATAGGTAAAGGAATCGATACAAAGTGCACGAGCTCCTCTCTCCCACTCGCTCCCTCTTTCTCCTCTATTCCGCGTGTGGCTTACCATTGAAATCCGTCTGGGCAATATGTTGGCCCCCACCATCCAATGGGATATGCACGCGAAAGGGTCTTTCGAATGGAAAATGCGCAAATCTTATGCAAAAAAATATAAGGAATCGGAAAGGAATATAGAAAAGAGAAAGGACGGAATCCTGAAAATTTAACGCCGCGTATACGCAAATCCGAGTTTTGCCTCGTAAAGCCGACTTCCATCGTCTTTTGCCTTTTTCTTCGCACGCTTTTCATTCTATTTTTATTTCGCTCTCTTCTTCTCTCTATCTCCTCTCTCGTTTCTCATATTTGCTTTATCGATCAGCCCACCGCTATTGGATTAACGGGAGAATTTTTTTCCCCGCTCGTCCTCCGCACTTACCGCTCGAGCAGAAAAATCCCAACCTGGAGCGAATTCGTAAGAGAATTCGTACCTCTCCTTTTTCCAAATACTCGATCAATAATGGATGGGGTCATCCCGAAAGGTGGAAAATCACGTATATTCCGAAAATTCTGCCTACGGAATCGTTTTTGACCGTCAATTATCGTAAAAAAATTTCCTCTTTGAAAATTTAATTGCTCGGTAAATACCCACGAGCGCACACGTGTTGTTTTAACAAGTCCGATAGCGGGAATACAAATGGTTGGGTATCTCTGATATTAACGTGGCGTTGAACATTCGCGCGCGAATTTTTAATTCTTATCGATAATGCACACACACGCTTGTTCGAGTTAAAAAATCGGGTACGGTGAGAGATATTTGACAACTTGGTTCAACTATATCGGATTGTAAATCGCGATATAGTCTAGTAAATTCCAATCAAACTGCACAAGTTGTAGTTACTGTAGAAAATAAAAAAAAAAAGAATAGTTTCATGAATTATTTTGTCAGGGGTAGGCTAGGCCAGGCTATGTTGTGAAATATTTGAAAAATTTTCATGCACGATGAACTTATTATTCTCGAAACGAGCACGAGGTGTAAAAATTCGAGAAGGCATGTTTATGCATCGGCAAGAGGTCACGATGAGATCCGATAGCAATTATAGGCTCGAGTATTGTTCAATATCCACGGATAACCTTCAGCCTCGTTGCATACGTTCGGATTAAACTCTCTCGATGTCCCGGAGAGTCCTCTTCTTTCGAAATTACTCGATTCGCCGTTACACCCAATGTGACACTGCCCGGGATTCGTTAATCGCGAAAAGGAATCGAATTAAAAACTAATTCTCGTCGACTCGCTAATCAATTCGCGAGATGAAGTTTCTCGCTGAAATTTAATTGCCACAATGAGGGTTCCAATTATCGATTAAACGCGATAATTCATGTTGCCGAAGAGAGGGAGGGAGAGAGGGAGAGAGAGAAAAAGTCGTAAGCTGAGCGAATTGCACGATTCGATGACATCGCTTTTGCTCGTCGGAGTTTGGTGCAGGCTCGAGCTTGCGTCGAAATTACATTTCACCAGTGCAGAGAGAATCGATCCGAGCGAGATTCGATCGTGAAACGTTGCGATATGAAAACGTTGTATAATTCAACCTTCCCTCTATAATTCTATTCCACCTTTGTGCGTAATCGGAACATTGTTACTCCGAAAAAATTTGCCAAACAAACTCAATGGAAACTCGCGTCGGCTTTCAGGGATCGGTCGATAAAAATACTTTCCCGTTTCGTGGTTTATTTATCGATTCGAGGGTCTTGTTTTTTGCGGTTAATGAACGCTTAATGAAACATTTCGCGGTTATCGCTATTATTCATCGTCTTTGGCTTATTCAGAATTTACTACAGGTGCTTTTCATCGAAAGCCCCTACCCCTCCTCTACGCGCCGTTTTACCGGGATTGGGAATTATTCAGCGATGGGATTTCGCACAGGGGTGATGTTTGCGTAATAGTATTTTGCGATATTGCAATATCCGTAACACGGGGTAAATACAAATAACTTGGTTAACTGGATTGGCGTAATATCACGCGAAGGATGTATCAGTTTACATGGGAGTGTCCGTGGGAACGAGGGGTTGTTAAAGAAGAGTGGTCAGAGCCGGAGTCTTGAAGAATAACAGCGGAGCTACGAATCGGGACTATGTATCGTCGTCTAGTGGAGGAAAATTTACGACTGTTAATCGAAAACAGCTGTAAATCGCCCCAGCACGCGATAGAAAAGGGTTAGACCGGAGCGCGAGCGAGGCGATAAATTCGTCTTGAATTTTAATCATCCTCGTTTCCCACACAGGATGGACGTCGGAGTTTTTAATCCTACGCCACTCGATTCTTTTCGCTATAATGCTCGGATTTTCCCTCCAGAACACACACACACACACACATTGCATGTATACGTACACAGATACACGTACTACATTTATATAGAAACCCGACGAAACAATTTTCTTCGCATCGGACGAATAATATTTCCCGACCCGTACTCCGCTCGGTCGCTTGCACTTGAAATTCTGGAGAACAGTCCGCCTAGCCGCGCCTCCTTCCCCTCGGCTTCGCGAAAAACCTCTATCCCTCTCCCTTTCATTCCCTCGCTCGTTGAAATATGACTGTGAAACTTGGAAAGGCGAGGACGCGAGCCCCCTCCCAAGAAAATGAGAGAGAGAGAGAGAGAGAGAGAGAGAGAGAGAGAGAGATCGAAGGCGAGCACGAGAGAGCGCTAGAAGTTTTATATGTGTTGGAAATTTGAATAAACAGACGGTACGTGACTAGTTTTAAAATTGCCTCATCTCTCCGGCGACGAGAAACGCGAGTGAGCTGAGAGAGAGAGAGAGAGAGAGAGAGCTGCTGCTTGGACTCGTTCTCTCGCCGGACCTATAAACGTTCGCGTCACTTAATCCCGGTAATTTCTGCGTTGATATACGAGTTATGGCCGCCGGGGGGAACACTTCAGCCAAATCTTCGTACATGTAGCTGGAATCAAAATTTTCTCGCCAGACTGCTGTTGGTACGTTTTACAGAGTAGCTGCGATCTAGAATCGAACACAGAAGAGACAGGTCGTCATGGTTGTAAAACAACAACCATACTTATAAACTTATAACGGCCATACACTTTTTTTCAATATAGAATTCATAGGTTCGATAATTCAAAGATTACACCACTGATGAGTTACAAAATAGTTAGGTACATCAATGTTAATACGTTTTCAGAAAAATTCTGCAAAATCACTTACTGATTCCATTTCGGAGAGCCGAAAAATCGCGAGAAATATGTTATACATAATCAGATTGCTGTGAGTAAATCCCGGAAAAACATTCGCCAGAAGTTCCAGCGTTTACGAGTTACTCTATAGGTACACGAGTTTTTGCGTTTATTATCGAATTTTACTACAGTGAAAAAACATTCGGGTCGAGCGATTCTCAATGGGGCGAGGTACGAAGAATTAATTAAAATAAATTCGAATACACCGATTGGGATCGAAAATTTTCTCTTTCGAACGGTTCGGTTTCGATGTATCCGTATTCGTGGGCCAGATTCGGTAATTGCCAATTGCTCGAGCACGGGTGACGCCGGCGTAATTATCGTCACGGCGACCACCTCACTGCGGACAGGATTGCATTCCGGGGATGCGACGAGGAGGCGCAATGTAAGCTCCCTTCCTAAGGATTTCACGCCTTGAGTCCATTAAACCAGGAGCACCCACGCGCGAGAGGGAGGAAAGAGAGGGAGGGTCACCCAACGATGAGGTTTAATATCGTATGCAACTCGCAAGATTCGAATTAAATAATTGATAATTCCGCCAGACGAGTTTTATGCTTCGAAAACGTAATTTCTGGCTTTCCCATTCCGTTTCTCTATTCTTTTTTTTTTTTTTACTAATATCAAGTAGAACATACATACAAATCTCGTCCAGGGCAATTTATTTCGAGACGTCACTCGTTTGTTATCGCAAAAGAATCGGATGTCAAATTTCTGTACTCGCTCCCCGTTTCAATTATCAAGAGCAAGAGAATGCACAAAATATTTCACGATTACGTAACGTCATCCCAGAGATATTCCGCCCCCCGTACTTTTTAACGGCAAACTCGTCCGCAGGGTCGAGTAGTAAGTCGGATCGAGCCATTAGATTGAGACATCTGTGCACGCTGAAAACGAGGATAGCATTGGCGTAATCGACGGGCTAGACGATCGTATAAAACGCGAGCCGTGCAATCGGCGAGCGAGTCGTTGTTAAAACGAGAAACGAGGTGAGGGAGGGCATCGTATCGCAAAAAGCGATACCCGGTACAGTCGGCGAATGAAAATCGAGGAGGCAAGGAGGTGGGGAGGGAGGGGGCAGGGGGTTACGAAACGACGAGCGCGAGATAGAATAGATAGGGGTCAGAGGTGAAACTCAATTTTCAATAAATCCGACGGAACTACCCCCTCCCTCCTCTCACTCCCCCTTCTAGACTCGATCGGAGCGCCCTTTTTACAGTCCGGCACTGCGGCACGTATTACAAATGCGAGGACGCCGGCCGCTTGGCTCACACGATCTCTCGCTTCCGCGAATAGGAAGAGAGGAGCTGGGAGTGGGATGAAACAAATGAACTTCAATTTACGATTCAATTTTCGGAGCGTTTCGAACGTGTCGGACGTACGCGAGGCTCGCGTGCTTCGCGTTTTTCTCCCCTCCTTCCCTCCCTTCCTCCTCTCACCCTCTCTCTCTCTTCTTTCGTTTTTTCGGCTATGGAGCCAAACCATTCATCTCTCTTTCTCCCTATACCTCCCTCTCTTTCTCTGACTAACGCGATGCGCACCCTGCGACCGCTCTTGCCGATTTAATTACATTAGAAATTCTTAATTAACCATCCAAGGCACCCGGATATTGAAACCGAAGGACGTCCGACGAGTTTTCCGCTCTCAGGCGAATATTTTTACCCCCTTCTCTCTTTCTGTCTCTCTCTCTCTCTCTCTCTCTCTCATCCTCTAACAACGATTTATGACCTCGTCGGTAATATTTTAGGATATACTTTTCCCGAATAAATAACGGGCAAAACTCTCGTTTTAGTTTCGAGCTCTCGCGCCACTAGCGTGAATTAAATATGCATATCCCCGCGTTCACCACCGACGCTATATCGATGTCGCGTAACCTGAAAATTTCAGGTCTTCCGGTGATTTCGTTGACTATCTCTTTTGCGTGCTTTTTTTGTCCACAATTTCCATAAAAACCATAGGAAAAATTGTACGACCGCTAGGACGTGCGTTCGGGAGCTTTCATTTTTTTCCTTCGTGCTCTTTTTCTTCCAAAAAAATTCATACGCTTGCAAAAAAGGTGAACGAGCGAAAATTGATTGATGCAGAGATTAGAACGGAAGTGAATTTTTTACCAGAATTAAAACACCCTAATTCCAATAGCTCATTATCGTTTTCACGTACGATTACCGATAATACAGCCGAGCAAGATATTCGTCGGTACGTCCCGATCGAATTACTCGGTAAACTTAATTATCCCGGGCAGTAATTGATCTACGGATACCGCGAGAGCCCCACGGCTGTGTGTACATATACCCAAAAAAGCGATATCTCGGAAAATCATCACACAAGCGAGCGATATGAAACGTAACTGAGTAATTTTATTTATTTATTCCCGTGTTTGTTGCATTGTATTTTTTGTGCCGGAATTTCGATATCGAATCAACCACAAAAATTTATATCCTTGGCTCTCGCGGCTGTTAGCTATATTTCATGCTCGTGGGGCTTCGTTTCCATTTTCGTAATACAAGAATAAAAAAAGAAGGGAGTGGGGGATATATTCACTAAATTTTAATCGTCGAGCGAGCCGAATCCCGGGTTGTACGTGCGTTTCGTGCGAAACTTTTTTTTATTTTGTTCGTAATACATTGATGAAAAAGGAGGAAAAAATGGCCGACATGCGTGGCATCGATCGGTTAATCCGATTCATCGAGGGATTTCTCTCTTTCCGTCTCTCTCTCCCTCTTCTAAAAAGGGAGAAGAGGGTAATGCTTTGTACCAATTAACCAACAAACTAGGTGGCACATTTATCCTCGTTACGCTGGGATATTAAGTAATAAGAAAGAATAAAGATCCCCGGGACGGACGATATTGCCGCTGGGCATCCGCGAACGTGACCGTACGTAACATTGCGAAAGTGGATAGTAGGGAGAGAATTCTCTTTCTAATTCTCTCGTGTCGATGTGACATATAGGATCGTCGGAAGCAATTTTTAAGCGATATTTTCATTAAAATTATGTGACAACTAATTTTTCGTTGAATTATATTTTATATGAATATTAGAAAATAAATGAAATTTTCTTACACGAGAAATTACTGCCACGGGAAATAAAACTCTACAATAAAAATTACAAAACTAGTATTCCAATCGATGATAATTCATTTATCGGCTAGGTTAGTTGTATCAGTTTCGGTGATTAACGAATATCGAGCAAAATTCGATCTCTCGGTGTAATCTGCGATTTCCCTCGTGCGTGAGCTTGTGCACTGGCTCGTAATTTAGAGTGTGCGTTGCGAGAATCGGTTGATCCAGAAGGGAGATACGTTAATTTCGCGTTAAGAGTTAGGCGAGAGGGCTTCGCTCGTCTCTCTCTCTCTCTCTCTCTTTCTTCCTTGTAACATTTAATTAGACAAAGCGACGGCGGCGGAATGCTGGAGAAAGAAGCGCGTAATTTTCTTGGAAGTTCGACCCAATTTTCGCGAGCCAGCTGGCTTGGATCTTTCCGTCTCGTTTCTCATTTTCGTTAATTTTCAATGAAAAATAAAGACGCCGGGAAACCCGGAGAAAGTTTACCAAACCTGACATCGACACTTAAAGACTCTCCAACGAAATCCATGCGTTGTAGATTGTGACACGGTATTTTTGTCGAAAATATGTCCTATATAGGGTGTTCCATTTTGTTTAAAAAGAGAACAAATTTCTCACTATGCAACAAAATAAAAACTATAAATACACATTTTGATATCTAAAAGATATTTTGATGACTTTGTGAAATTATTTGGAATTAAATGAATCGTATTATTATTTGAAATCTACTGTTAAAAATTTTTGTTTTGAATTTTACTGAATATGAGGAGAAATAAGTACACAAAAATTGTGTGAAAGTTTAATTACAACTTATATTAAATTTCATGTTTATAAGAGAATGTGTAAATATTTATTGAACTCATAAAAATTTAATTTGGATATAAAATTATGAAAACTTTTTTTTGTATTAATTTAATTTCTAATTTCAAAAATTTCAAAATTGAAATAATTTTTGTTTCAAATTTCAATGCTGCTTAAATAGCTTATTCGATGAATTTTTGTTGTTAGTATTCAACGATTGTAGCGATTTGGGTGAGTCGCTCGAATCGAGACACCCAGTCTACGTTAGCCGATAACCGCTCCGCAACCGCGCAAAACTATCTCCATATCGTGAGTACCTCCAACTGCACCTACGGAGGCTGCAATCGACACACCTGTCACTCCCCCGCGAAACGGAATATCTTGTAAACGAAATTGCATATTTATCGTCAGTCGCGGTTTATCTCTTACTCGTTCGCCTCCTACCCCCTTTACCGTGATGGCGGATCCTCTTCAACCACTATATGTGTCGAATTCTATAAATTTTTTTCTAATACGGCTAACAAGATGACTATAGCTGAACAATTATCGATATAGATGTGTTGTTGAATATTGACAATACCCTCTGTTGAAAAAATTAGCGCATATTTTTTACAAGGGTTCTGTGCGACTCAAAAAGGAGCCCAAAAAACCGAATCGTAAAAAAGAAGCGCAAGGGGTGACCGCGAGCGACTCGATTTGCGGTTTCGTGTACCTACGCGGTGTCGTGCACGTACCGGTAACTGAATTATTTCGCGCGGCTGTAACGACATAGACGAGCACGTTTACGATCCACACGTGAAACCGATACGAAGCTCTCTCTGGGTTGTCAATCTCGGTGCGTTATCGAATTAGAAGCCGGAAATCAAGAATTACTACGATAGAGGACATAAAACAGTCCCATACTGGCAAAAAGGCGCGGGTTTAATCCGAACTCGCATGGAACATGGCCGCGATATTAAAATTTAAAATGGCCGCAGTATGCTTGGGTCTGGAAACGAGACGGCAACGAGGAGTCCTCTCGAAAACTTTTGGACGAACCCGAATTGCGGTCGCGCCAGTGATAAAAACAATGCTTTTCGATTGGCGAGCTCGCATTACTATGAATCTCATTCTCCGAAGGAGAGAGAGAGAGGGGGGGGGGAAATAGAGTCTCTTCGAGTTTTATTCGTCGAAATTTCATAATGCATACGCAGCCGTATAATGAAAACGAATGAACGAGAATTTTTTCAATCTCTCGCGCTCCCGAATAGCGGGAATTCATTTGTCGGTGCGCGAAGTAGCGATAAGTCCGAGTATAATTCACAGGGAGAGGAGTGAAAATCCGGCGCGTTATAGGTGAATAAATTATTGCTTCTGGCACCGTTCCGGGGCATCCCCACTACGTCTGTACACGCGCAAACACATTCTAAGCTCTGCACGCGACACGTAAATTCGTTCTCGAAAATTTATAATATGCCAGACGGTGGCCGGGGTCCGATAAATAATTGAGAGGCGCGTATAGTCCGGCGGGCCGTAAAAGGGGGAAAACGAGGCCTCGTCGCGTTTGTTAGTCGCGCACCCGGTTGCCCGGTTGAATTATTCCTGGAAAGGAAGCCCGGTTACGACGAGAACGGCATTGTCCGTTGAATACGGCTCTCCTCTCGATTCGGTGCTTTTGTTGTTATCGAACGGGAGACCGAGAGATGGATCTTCCCTTTTGCAATTCGATACGCGATAAAATTCACTGTCCTCTACACAACCCCCGATTTGATACCATTGAAAACGAACTACAGAGAAATCGCTATTGTTTTCTCATTCGCTGCGAAAAACATTTCCTTTCCGTAGCATTGACGACGGGAGTAACTCGTTAGCGTGTAGGGGGGGATTACGAGACTCGCGAAATAATGTTACGACAAAAGTGTCGTTGGATCGTACCGTTTACACGATAATCGTCTTATATTGTGCCGATTCCGGATATGTTTCGCGCTTTGGACGGTGGTCTACAACGAACCGCATTATAAATTCGACACGTTACGGCTCCGCAACTCGACCGAGTTTGTACGTTCCAATTTCGAACTCATTCGTCGCGTTGACCCACTCGCGATAATGCCGTTAAAATTACTTGAATCTCCTCTCTCGTTTCCTCGATAAGCTAAAATTGTATATTTTCGGCGAGTTCGCTTTAATATTTTTAAGTCGATTATGCACGGTTATATATCAAATGACAATTATAATATGATTGCTCTACTTTTTTTTCATTTTCTTTTATTGTTCATTGAATAAGTTGAAAACACTCTAAAATCTTATATTATTCCTTTGCACCGTTCACACAATCGAATCACGATATCATCGAATTACGATTTGTCTCGCGCGTTTTCTTCATTTTACTTCTTCATTCCCTAGAAAACGTAACTCTCGGCAGTTTTACTCTAAAAAATCCCGCGTACCCGCGGGCCCGCGATAGTTTTCCGTCCTAAATTGCGCCCGCAAAAAGTTTCGCGTTTTCTTCCGTTTTCCACGGGTTTCCAGCCGCTACCTACGTGCGCGGTTGCATCGATCGTCCCGCGAAATAAGAGAAAAAAAAAGAGGAGAGACTCGGGGAAATAAGGTCGAGTTGAATTTTGCTAATTTCCACTTTTGCGAGCGCGTCGCGGAATAATCTTGGAAAAGGAGACTGGAAATGATGTTTTCTTTTTTTCCAGAGACACTCGGAAGTTTCGTTCCCCGTATATTTCTTCGTCTTATCTCGACGCGCCCTTTCGTCGATTCGTCGCGAGCCCTTTTCGTCCCTTTCGCCCTTATCTGCCAACTTCTTCTCGATCTCCGCCCACTCGAGAACTTCGCCGACACGGTTAATGTTTAATCGCGGAATACCAGAAGAAAAAGAGAGGGAGGGAGAGAGAGAGAGAGAGAGAGAGAGAGAGAGAGAGAGAAAGAGAGGAATGTCGAATGAAAAAGATAGAAGTACACTTCTGCGGACGAAGAAAAAGAAACGTGAAGAAAAATGTGCATAAATACAGCTCGCCACTCGAAAGAATGTTATGAAGGACGTTAATTAAAGACGCGCTGATGAGGTATGGCGAGGGTTTCTCTCGAGCGAGCCTGGCAATGTTGAATGGACCCGCTTCCGCTTGAAGTGCCTCCGCGGTTCGTACAAACTGGTGAATAACAACGAGTGGTCAGATTTCGAAGAAATAAGCTAGAAATGGCGAGTGAAAAGGCGCAACTAGAAGTCAAAAGGGTTTCATTCTGAATAATATATTGCACGGAATTTATACAATTTTAATTATTCCGAGTCTAGCGTAGAACGTGCATAAAAAATTATTTTATTTAATACAAAAAATTAGCGCAACAGCATCTTCGGATTTACCATGGGAGGTTGCTCGGTCAGCTAGTCTTATAATCCGAGTGAGAACGAGTGAAAGAGAGAGAATGAGAGAGAGAGAGAGAGAGAGAGAGAGAGAGAGAGAGAGGGAGAGGAAGAGTAAGAGGAAAGCAAGAAGCTTATTCTCGCAACGTGTCGGCGTCTTTTCGTTTCATCCCTCTTTTTTTCACTCATTTTCGAGGATACTTAACCCGTATTCCATTGGGCCGGCTTTCTTTCTCTTTCTCTTTGCTGCGCGTCCTTCTTTTTTTGCGTTTCATTTCACTGGTCTTTGGCTCGCGCGCTTGAGAAATCTTCTACCCTCTTGCGAGTATTTCCACGCAAATCCACCTGGCACCTTCGTGCAGACCCCGAAGCACCTATATCCACTTCCAAAACCACTGATGATGTCCTAAAATATGCAGCCACTTAGACGTCAGTTATTTGAGATGGTTCCACTGTCTCAAAAATATTCATTTTATAAATCGGAGAATTTCAAAAAATATTGCAATGGTATAATATTTTCAGTTTTCTTCATTATTCCCGTACAATACATTCATAAAAGTCCGCTTTATACTTTTTTCAATAATTATAATGTCATATGGATTAATGCTTTTTGAAACAGACCCCTCGAAAAATCAAGCTCGGAAGGAGTATTATACGAGGAAGTAATTTTTTCGTCGCACTTTTCGCCGATAAAAAAAGCAAAAATGTGTAATGTATAACGGCAAATCTTTTTCGAATTCACTCACCCACGTCTGTCGATATCCGGCTTATCAAGCTCGAGAGATTGGCGCGAGAGAGGGCGGAGAAAAATTTTGCTTGCGAGAGCTCGATTTGGAATGCGGGGCGCGTGTAATGCCTCGTTAAACGAAAAACGATTACGCGCGGGACCCTTAAACGCTCACCGCCGCGCCTCGGCTCCGAACGGTTTTAAAAATGCGCGCTCGTGAATCCAGATGAGGGTTCTCGCTGAAGGTAGATCTATCTTCCGTCAGTGCTAGATCTCGTCCACGCGTAAAAAAAAACGAGAGAGAAAAGTTTCATACCTTGATAGATTGAATTTTCCAAAATGAAGATGAAGTTCCTTGCGTGCGTCACCTCGCCCGATCGTTTATTATTATTTTTTCTTCAACTTCTTCGTCACGAGAGTATAAATTTTCACGATCGCGGACGAGAATATAAGTTTACGATTTTCGTAACTTTGATGACCTCTCCGCTTTTTTCTTTAGATGCGGAATGAGGATCATTGCTCTCCTAACGGCGTTAAATTCGACCGATTTACTATGGCCCGATAAAACGGTACTGAAACGAAAACCACTTTTTCGCGTCGTGGAATATTTAAAACCGTCGCTGATTACATTTTATTCTCTTCAATTTGACGATTCTTGTTACGTCGAATTTTCTGTACGTACACGTTTTTTAATACCGATCCCATCTATATTCATAAAATTAATTAATCCACGGGCTTGAGTTGTCGATGATTCAACCGACTTCAACTGATATTTCGACGAAAGAGATCAACGGAAATATTTTGTCGAGTCAATGAGTACAAATGAAGCAAATCTGAGCTCACTGAACGTATTGTGTTAATTTCAATTCGAACGAAGACAGCAAAAATGGCTTTCATTTACGCACAACGTGCACTTTACATTAAATAACTTTGCAGAGGTTAAAATTAGAGTGAAATTTAAATACGATTTTATTACCCATACGTCGTAAATTATCTTTTGATGTCGAGATATAATTCAGCCGAACGAGACATTTGCTGTCGCGTTTGAAAATGCAAGCAGAAACTCGATCAAATATGAAACTGCTAATGAAGTCCAATCATTTTTGTGCCATAAAATCGGATGAGCGTCAGTTTTTCGAACCGAACCGCGAAACGAAAATACGAAAATAGATCATAAAAGATTTGCAAGAATAAAAGTTTCCCCGATTTAGTTTCTCATCGCCTTACGATACGCTTTTACTTTTAGGCAAAGTTGGAGGTCTGGTTTTGTCGCGATCGAGAAAGCAAGAGGAAGAGAGGAAAAATGAAAACAAGTTCAAAGAAGCGGTATCTGCATTTGGGAAACACGCCGGCAACTTTCGGTCCCCGCAGCACTCACTCGAATTATAATATTCCTGATTCGACGAAACTTCCGTGACTAAGCCGATGGGGGTAGTTTCGCCCTTCCGCGGTATCCCATTCTCACCCGTCGACTCGGTTTTATCTTATTAGCGCCGGACCGTTTGCTCACTCGAATCAACGAAAATTCGATGCCAACTCGAGTCAAAAGATAAAATCTGATTTTAGCATGAGTATTGTCATTGACTAAAATTAAGCCCCGATTGTCGGTCAGTTTTTGCACCGAAGACTCGTTCGCAATCAACGACAAAATTTAGGTCCAAATTAAGCTTCATTTTTCTGATTCGAGGAGTCTACGAGTTTATCAAGCTGAGGAAAAATCGAGCGTACGGCTGATTGAATTCCAGGAAATATTTCCATCGTGATAATCGTCCGGGACATTGACAGAGCCTCGCGGGTCGTTTTAATTAATTCTATAATGGAAGGCAACAGCGCGCGCGTTGAACGAAACGCGAATGCAGTCGCGTTTAGTCGAGCGCGGTGCTCGATGATTAATCTGACTGATGCGTTGGAGAATAGCAAGAATGACGCGAACTCCCTGTCAAGCTCGAACGTCGTTTTCGAGTTCGAGAGCGATGATTAATGAACGGCGATTTAGCCAAGGCTAACCTAACAGTGGTAACCTCGTTGGGCCGATCGATGCGCGAATTCATGCAAATGCATCGAAGAACTTCGAGATATGAAGAGATACACAGGAAAAAGTTCGTTCGTTCGTCTACATAGAGTAAAAAGCAACTATTGTGTTTAAATGTAGTAAATATTTCGTTATTTTTATAAGCGTGTGAATAAAATATTTGTTTATGAGTCAACGCATTGGTGGGATTTAAATCTGACAAATGTTTGCTTGAGCTATCTTAATGTTTAAATATGTTCAAATGAAACTGATTTATTTATATCTGAAATCATTTTTTTTTTATAACTTACTAATGAGTGTAAAGAAGAAATAATGTTACGATGAGACACAATTTTATAAAATATGATTTTGTAAATAATTTTGTATGACATACCAAACCCGAACATGCATAGCAACTGTAACAAGTTCGTATAGCTCTGAATTATAAGAACCATACTAATTTCTTAATGTGCGCACATCTTATTCATATTTATTTTAATGAAAAAGCCCTCATTGTACGTACGTACAAGAGAGTCGATCCACTGAAAATCTCATGGCGCCGATAAACCGTCGGACGTTTTATTACCACTTTTTCCACGATAATGCCTCGATATTAGTATCGTTAATTCACGAGCGGTTATAAACCAGCGAGATTTATCGCGTTAGCCCCCCGTCGTTACCGATGAGATTTATAAGGTCGAGTACAGACTTATTGGACACGGCGAGCTACGCGTAGGCCGAAAACGTAATAATCGATAATCGCCGTAAGAGTCAATCGTTAAATTTTTTACAGCCGTCGAGTGCTCTTGGAAATCCTTTATTGTCTTTAAGGTTTATCAAGATATTCATGAGAATCTTGTGGCGGAAATATTTCGTAGGGTTATTCTGTTTATTCGCGAAAATGTCGTTGAATGTTCTCTTCTGGCTTGTTCCGAGTCGATTATCATGTTTTTAAAATTGCACCCAATATATGATTCATAATGTGTTCAATTTTGTCCATATTCGATATTTTCTTTTGATTCAACTATTTTCAAATGTATGTGTTTTTATTTTTTTATAAGTCTGCTTTAAAAATAAAAATTGTTCGAGTGTGTATGAATCGAGAAACTGTGTGTATTCGGTATGAATATGTGTCGATTTGTGAAAATACTCGACCTCGATTTTCGATCGTAATCGGTCGTTCGAATACCTACTCTGCTTTGCAATCTATAAAATATTAATATATCCATCGCTGAAAATATACCTTCGATATGCAGACGATGCGTTATTCACGAATATCCAATTTTCCCCACGGCGTATCTAAACGTTCAGATGTCATCAAGAGACTCTAGATTTTTCATCGCAATTCTTAGAATATGCGTACGTCAACATCGCAGAGTAGAACCTTTTCTATTTGCGGGAAAATGTTTATATATCCAGTGGGATTTTCATAATACGACGCTGATTTAAAGTTTGACTATCGAGATTTAGTTCCTCGGAACTATGTTTGATGAGTTATTTAATTTTTCATAATCCATCCGTCTAAAGATTTTAATTAGCGATTTCGAGATGAAATGAGAATACTTCTCTATTTCCGGTCCCAGGAGCGTACGCGGAACCTAATTTACATATCTCCAATTCCGATGTTACTCGGGAGTCTCCTTATTTCACCGAATACTCGAGCAAGCGGATATTCGCTTACCAAATCATCCCCCTGCCAGTCTTTCGTGACACATACGTTGCGTTTAATTGAGCATGCCTTGGGCGTGAAAATTTTCTAGAGGAAAAAGTTCATTGAATAAAATCAGTATTTGTTTGCATGAAAATATCCAACGGTATTAAACAATAGACGGTTTCAATAACTGAATTTTATTTGAATAAATTCCAATGAATATTTATTTACTCGATCAATTGCCTCATACTGCTTAGCGAGTTCTCGCACGATGAATACTCAATGCGTCTAGGAAATATACATAGGAGGTTGAGGCGGAGGGTCTAAAGTAGTTTGACGCGCAAAGAGAGAGGGAGAGAGAGAGCAATAAGGAAGCTCGTGGGGGGAGTAAAGGCGAATTCACGCCCGCTGAGGTGTGTCTCGTAGACGAAAAGAAACAGGATGCTAGAAGCGAGAATAGAGGTTGAGGAGCAGGGTAAAAGGGCTCGATCGAGCGTAGGAGATCCTCAGGGTCGTCTGGAGGATCGCGGAATGGAATTTACTCGCCGGTGGATTCAATCTCACCTCTCGCGCGATTGTCTATGTATATACGCGGAACGTCACTCGTGGAAGGTGTCCCCCGTGAAGTGGGAGAGAGCGAGGGAAAAAGGGTTTTCTCGTACTCGAGTATACCCAGACGAAAAATCGGAGAGAAATTTTTCAAAACACTTCCGCGTCGTATTTGCCGATCTTATTGAACACAGCGCGCGGAAAATCGGATCGCGGTGAACGATAGTCGCGTTACATCATCCGAATGGTCAAAATTGCTTTCTGGGCGCTCGTTGTGGAGCCGAGACTCGTTTATCACGTAGACGATAGAAACCGCGAGTTGGAAAATAAGACGCTGTAATGACTCGAATTTTATTGAGTTGGATCCACAGAAAGAGCTAGCATATACGAGACTTCGAAACAAATATTTTTATCATCGCTATTTTCATACCTTCATTCTGTTATTTGCGTGAAATATGTGTGTCACTGGGGACATTAGCGTAGGATTAAATTGATTAAACGTTTTTAACCACAAAATTGGGTTAAAAGTTCGACGCCAAAATGTGTATTAGGTATGGATTTCAGTAGATCGAATCGAATATAGTCCTGAGTCGAAAAATTTGATCGGTGGTTTAGTATCATTTAATAGTCTATATTTGGTAAGTTTTAATTACTGTTTTTAACTGATTTGATGTTTTTACATAAGAAACTGTGAATGAGGTATTTATATATCCATTTATTGATATATTTCTTGATTTTATTGTAATTGAATAATTATTTATTTTGTTGTAATAAATTATTCATTCTCAATTACAATAGGTATAAAAACACTTGCATTTTAATCTTTATCATTAAGCCCGGAAATTTCGTTTCAGAAGCCTCAAATAAGGATTTAAATACGACTAAACAACCGATACAATTTTTCGACCCGGGGTTGAATCAAGTTGTGAAATTTCTTTCAGCCTAGGGGTTTGCGGCTGGATGTTTTCTCAAAGTACCTATTCAGTCTTAATCGAAAGCGCTTGATTCGATTTGATTTATATAAGCCGTAAAGCACGAGTCGTTTCCAACGCGTTCGTATAAAACTTACAATCGGTTCTTACACACACTATACCCATTAGTCGGCAACTGCGAGAAAAAAAGTTCATTACCCGGGGTATTTCGCGGGAGTCTTTTACGCGTTCGCCGATAACGAGCGTTAAATTCGCCAATGAGGGAAGTTACGGGCTGCCTCCATAACGAAGTCGGTTATACATGCGCGTGTTCGTCGTCGAATTCACGAAGCTCGCGAGGGTGAGTAGCGTGACGAGAAGGGTCGAGCCCGCGAGAGAAATCTCGACGGAGTTCGAGCCGCTTGTAACAAATTAATTTCGTATTCTACGGTCTTGTAATTGAATAAGAATTAATCAACACGCCGAGCTGTCCGTGGAAAACTTTATAATAGATCCCGAAACAATTTTCCCCATTCATCATTTATCGCAATTATCGTTTTCTTGACGAAATTATTTTTATTACTACCAAAGACAAAGAAACGGTGGGTGAGGGGGGGGGGGTGGAAAAAGTACGTGGATGATAAAAAATATTCGTCCCCAGCGGCTCGACGGAGAAAAGTTTCGCGAGAGCGGTAAAATCGTTAGTCCATTTCATTGAAGTTACTTCGGAAACGCGTAATGAGAGAGAAGGAAGAGAACGTATAAGAAAGAGAAAGAGAGAAATGGCGAGAGGGAGAGGGAGAGAGAGTTGGTAAGGACGAAATTATAAAATAACGAGAGGCGAGCGCGAAGCAACTTCTTTACGTCCTCGTTTCAAGCTGTACCGGCCGAGTCGAAAGGAAATGGGAAGTGTTTAATGACGTTCGAGGAGATGAAACTTTTTCTCACGACTCGCACGCACGTTTACACGTACACTTAGCGGGTATATCTATACGAGCAACAGCCTCAATTCGCCATAACGAAGGCCCGTCACGTACTTTTCATTATGCGACACCGAAATCATTTAAACTCGGCCACTTTGCCGAAGCTTACCGGTTCCGAGGTACCGGGAGGGATGAGTTTTTCTCACCTCTTTCGCGCTCCATAGTTCGCTCATCCCGAGATCCGCAACGACATTTACTCACCGACGGCACGTCGTCCGGGCTTCATTCGTTTGCCGCCCTGCTCTATCCATTGCCACCTTGCCAAACAAAACTTTTCCAATTGCTCGAGTTTCGCGACTAACCACTCGCGAGTCCATGAAACTCGAACGGTCCTTGAGCAATCTCGCGTTAAGAAGATTCGATAGAGATTTTCAAAATGATCCCTATTTTCTCGAAAGACTACTACAGTCGAAATACTGTATCCAGAGGTTCAACTTGTAACGAATCGCTTTAGAATACTCGATTTGACCATATTTGCCCTCTATATTCGGTAAATATTTCGCAATTGTTTTAATCAATTGATAACCGAGAAATTAGCTTGTGTGGCGCCCGCGAATAAAAACTCGTAATTGGGCGAAACGACAGTCCGAATTCGCAATTACCGTGAGAGCTCGAAGAATTAATGAACATCAGAGAACGAGTAAAATTCGAGGACGGAATAAAATTCGATACAAACACTAATAAGCCACGATGAAATTATATTTCAGGAATAATTATGCAAGGGAGAGAGAACGTGCGCACGTGGCAATCATTGATTTTTCTGCTGTTAATTAAATCACCCGTGCGGGTTGTTGTATTCAATTGGAAAAGTCAAAAAGTATCGATGAATACAACGTAATTCAACGATATGTACGGCTCACGTCGAGCGTGAATATCTACACGGTAGCAATTAAACACTCGGCTATTTTGACTGCGATACTCATATAATTCAACACGTATTTATGTACATACCATATCGTTACTAGGAAGAGAAACGACCGAATATTTACCACGATAGAATGTATGTAATTTAGTGTTTACACGCGTTCGTTAATTTCCGCTGCCCGGTCATATTCAGTTTATTCGCGACGAAAGGAAATTAAACTGGACGTGTAAAACAATCGGGGGGAAAAAATGAATAGCTGTTCCGAACAGAAAATCTGGTTAACAAATAAGAAAAAAAACGAATTTCGATTATAATTCGAGGAAATGGTCGGAGTGATTCTCCGCGATGTGAAAGTCAAACCGGCCCCACTGGACCGCGGCAACTCTTTAATTTTAACCTCGCTGGTCTGCCCGAACAAATTGCGACTATACTCTCGATAAAATTGCCCCTTTTTACATTTAGCCGATCCTCTGGGTCCCATCTCCTGTAATCACACGAGTCGAAAAAAGAGAGTTTCCCGGATGTAGGGAGGAATTATCGAAACTCGAACAGGAAAAATCTTTCCGTGATTACGAGCGCATCCATCACACATTCGCTCGCGAGGAGGCTGCATCGGCTTGTATCGATAATTCAGACGGTATTGGTATACACGTTGAATTCAGTGTCGCGATCCGTGATCCATCACTTCTCGAGCACTGAGTTCGATAAAATGCCGATAAAGCGCATCATGCGACAAGAATTGCGCACAGGACGTTCTATTCCTGGTAGGAATCTCGAGGGATGAAAGAAATTTTGACACCTTGTGTTAAATATTTATTACAAGTTTGAGGTTTTAACCAATTTTTCATGTATGTATATTCATTAAGCGATAGCAAAAGATTAGTATAGAGAATATGATGAATTATAAACACTTGCGTATATACTTTTGTCTACATATATGAATGTTAAAATTAAAAGTTAATTGGTTCTAAGTACCGATAAAGATCTTTTTTCCTTGCTCTATTAGACTTCTTCCAATAATCTCAGTTACCGTTGGCGGATTAATTTATAGAACTCCTCTCGTCGAAAGTAAATTAGCTGTCGGGCTAGGTCGGCTAATAATGTGAAAATGGGTACACGACGGGGGCGAAACTCGCGAAATGTTGAATGTTCAATTTGCTAGATTTCTCTCACTCTCTTTCGCTCTCTCTCTGAACCCTCAGTACCATTCCTTTCCGTCTCTCCTTCGTATTTTACCGCCTACGCCTACGGCTTTGTTTCGGCGCGGGTGGAGTCCGCGCTGAATAATTTGATTCGTCGGGATTTCAGCGTCTGTTTTACTTTAAGTGTTGCGGTTCGGAATTACCGCAATCTAGCGTAATTGCTCTAGTTTCCGCGGGATTCCGCGTGCTACGTCGCCGCGTATGGATAATGAAACTCGATGCAAACACTCGCCCGCTCGCGCGCGAGCGCCCCAGTATGTTTTAACCTCCCGTGGTTTGCGTTCGCGAGAGAGCGCGAGGGAGCGAGTTAGAGAATGTCGAAAAAGGTTAGAGGAAAGTTTCGTGCGAGAGGGAAAAAAATTCAATTCTAAGGGTAAGACGACTTTGGAATTCTTTTAAATGGAGAAACGCGCGTCTCGCGAACTCGTCGATGAAGCGGACGGGCGTTTTATCGTCGCGTTTACCGTCTGAAATCTAGCTCGGCTCTTTTCCGAGCAATTACCCAATCGTTGTATATAAGGGTACGGTGGCGCGCAAAGAAACGTTAAAAGCCAAATTGTCGGCGAAGCGAGAATAAGGGAGGAGAGGGCGTGTTCGCATCCCTTCGGAACATCGCAGGTCTTGAGCCCTTAACTATTGCGCTCCAGGTTGTATATATCGCAAGAGGGATTCGACCCCGAATTTCGTCGTTCCTTAATTTTCCACTCCGTCAAATAATTTGCTTAAGTAAAAGATGGGGAGAGGAAAGGGAGGCGAAGTCACGTGTGATCTCAGCATAAAACTTCCTTCATAACTTTTTTAGTTTATTTCTTTGCTGGAAAAATCTGTGCCACATACTTTCATTTTATTTCTATTTCTCCTCTCTCTTTCCTTAATCTTTTGAAATTTCAGTAGAGAGAAAATTGCGTATTCATCGAGATTTTATTTTTCGGCTTATTTCTTTGTATATAGGGCATACACCAGGAGTGTAGTTGCATCGCGTAATACATTCGGCAAACGTACCTGAAGGACGTCGTATAGTATCGTGACGCGTAGACGCAACCCTCGCCGTGTTGCGCGAGTCCTCTCGTGTTGGCTAAATAATTATCTTTGCTCCGGAGTTCATTAGTACTTACACACTAGCTAGGCATTTGCATGATATCGCTTCCAGAAGCGAGAGCCCGATGTTAGTATAGGAAGGAAGGCGTTTGTATCGCGGAGGTGTTATTTACTTTGCGACGACAAGACCCGGCTAAATAGTTCACTACCTACTCTAGCTCTCTTCCCCGAGCTCTCGTTCGCTCTATTCCCCATTTCGTTGGCGTCTAGAGGGGCGAAAACCTTTGCTTCGAGCGTATAAAGGGTGTCTCGAGACGAAAAGAGGATTTTCCTAGTCGAATCTACGAGAGCGGCTTAATTCGTCCTGGTTTAACATAATTGCCGTTAAATTAGCATCTGTCTCGCTCTCTCTCTCTCTCTCTCTCTCTCTCTCCTTCTCTCGGAGTTACTCGAGGTAGAAGAATTTCGAAGGTGTTCGCGAACCCGGCACGATAACCAAAAACGATATGGATGACGCGTGAAACATTTCGTGGTGCATTCACAGGTGCGCGCAATGTGGGCCATTGTATCTTCGTCTCGAGTATCCGCACCGAATCCGTGAATGAAAAATGAGCGCGTGCGTAAGACAAGTTTTGCGTATATTTGAGTCCAAATAACTGACGCGTATTGCGCAAGAAGCGAAATAAAATGAATCGAGATCTTTGTGTCATTCGAGACAGAAAACCTTCACGGCACTATTAATTTTTTCCTCGCAACAACGTTATCAGAATATAAAAGGAATAAGAATGAGAATTAATATATTTTGTTCAATACTAGATTAATTATTTTAAAGAGTTCATTAAAGATACATTAAAACGAATTCATACAGTCATTAAAATATTATGGGCAGGGTTTTCGAATGAATATTTCATTAATTCCACTCTATTATTAATATAAAATATTCTAATATTTAATACCCCAAAAAATTATTTTTATACTATTATTATTGTATATTAATATGTTACATTGAAATATTTCTTATATTCTTTTATCAGTTTCATTTTTTTCATTTAATTAGTTCTTATTTGAATACAGGTAGCCTCTTGTGCGTGAATTGGATTCGTTGCACGATCGCGAGTGCCTTGCGAATTGTTCGAGTCCCTCCCCCGTTCCACCCTCTTGAGATCTACTCCTTCCTCGTAAAGAGGGATGACAGTTCTTCCCAATTTCTCCCGTGCAAGTGCGGCTAACTTCGTAATCTGAATTTACCCCTCCGAGGACGCTCTGGTACAAAGAAGGCAAAAGAGACTGAGAGGATGAAAAAAACGCGTGTCACGCTACGGGGTGGGGGGCTGAAAGAAGGGCGAGTAAAAATGACTCTCCTTATCCGTGTGATGTCGCGGCAGCTACGAGGCGAGGACAGGCTTGTCTGAAATTCAGCACGAAACACATCCCTCTTCAAAAAATGACAGTTGCGGAATCTCAAGTGTAAAATCTCGTTTCTCATCTCGGAGCCTCTTCTTTATCCCGATGTCTCTGTTGTGTCGAGCACACAAGAAAAGAAGGAGAAGGGCAAGAAAGAGAGAGTGAGAGTGAGAGGGAGAGGGGGGGGGGGAAAGAGAGAGATCAAAAGAATTCGTCAAGTTATCGGCAGAAATTGGATTACCCCCGAGGCGAAGCCGCGCAACCATGTCTAGAACGCAAATGAAATTTTTCTTCGTAAAATTGATTAAACTTATAAAACGCATCTTTCTCTTTCGCGAAAACGACAGTCACGAACTTTCCACTGCGAATCTTTCTTTATTTTATCGGTATTACGTTATCTCTCGAATTTTCTTTTGGCCGTCTCACACCTTGCTGGGGCAACAAAGAAAATGAGATCGCGGGAATTTTCGAGTGAAATTGCCGATAACGATTGCTTCAAAATCCGAGAGAAGCCGAGAAATTTTCTCGTCTAGAATTGATTAAAAAACACAAGGATAGTTTCACCATTCTACGACAGCGCGGTGAGGAAAATTTCGGTCGAACGTCGATCTTTTTTTATTAGGCGTGGGAGCTGCCGAAACGACGGCAATCTAACGGGAGCTGAGCGCGTACTTTCTCAATTTTAATTTTACGATGACAAAAATATCATCGCGAACGAGGAACTTCCGCATGGAAGAAAGACGAAGAAGAAGTGGGAGGTAAAAGAAAGATTCTCATCGCGCGTGTTACACGTTCCGGGAATGCTCGGCTTTTACCGCCGCTTCTTGTCATTCTTCTCTCTTTCCCTTTCTTTCTCTCGCCGCTCCTCAGATCGGGTAATTTCGTTTAAGTGGCCTTCTCGAAACGATCGAGACAGGCGGCATTTCGTTAAACGGGAGCCGCATATTCAGCCTCCAATGCCGGCCTACGTTTTGTAACATCGATCTATACGTCCATGAAATATCTCGAGTTTCGCTCAGAGTGAGAGAGGGAGATCGACAGATAGATTAAATGTTTATTCAGCCTTCTCCTGCATTAACTGTAAAATACGATTTAGCTATATTATTTTTAATCCGCAACAATTAACAATCAATCAATCAATTAAAAATTAATAATCAATAATCACTCAATAATCTTTTAAATCCCTTAAGTCTCTCATACAATTTTATCATCAGTAGCAAAGCATTAGAGTGAAAATGTATAATGTGTGTGCGTGTGTGAGAGAGGCAGAGAGGAGATGCCGAATTAATACAGTTCCTACTCCTTCTCCTTTAAACGAGATTTACACAACATCTTGCGAACAAAAATCTCGCCCATTATCGGTAACAGCCTCGATTAGAATTCAGTGGCTCCTAGAACGAACTTTTTCCAAATTTCCCTCGAAATTTTTCCACCGAATTTTTCTTCTCGTATCGAATTTACATAAAGGACGTCCACGTGGGAAATCAGGCGAAAAATCGGAACCACGCAAAATTTTTTTACGGATGATCAGAGACAATCCGCGCACAGACGTCGTCGGGGAACAGATGGTCGTCGTTGGGCGAGCATAACGGCGAGGATGCGCTCAAAGTTCGCAATGGGGCGTGATTTGTTCTAATTGTCCGCGAAACAAACAACCGTAAATCGCTCGTACCTTTTGTTACTCCGCCGCTACACCGGCTTTGTGAAAACTCGTTCTACGTTCGCGAAATTTCGCTTAATATTTTACATTAAAATACGCGTTACATTTGTTGCCGGTTGAATATTCGAGGCAAAAATGTTTGAATATCTCGTTAACGGTCGCTATTTGGAAACGCGATACGTAGCTTAGTAATTATAATACTCGAATCGGATTTTCGCGTGATTATATCATTCGATAATCAATCGCTCGAATCGAGGCAGTAAAGCGATACGTGTAGTAATTTTTTTTTCGAATCTAAAGTTTGGCCGGATTTCGCGCTACGTTCGAATCGCGGCCAATGGCGTGGCTGTATGGCGGCGCGGCGGCCAATCGCGCCGCCTCGCGGACAGCGTCCCGACGTCGGCTAGAAGCGCCGCTGATGCGGCACTCGCAGTATCGCAGCAACCCTCGCGACAAAAGGACCGAGCGTCGCGTTCCCGTGTGACTCGCGTGCGTTCACATACATTTCGCCAATCGCGTCGAGAGTGCGAGAGGGGGAGAGAGACAGAGAGAGAAATTAGAGGCGCGAATCCGCGTGTCGGGATAAAATTCACTCTCCGATACTCTCTCTCTTTTTTCTCGTTTCCTGCTGTCGTGGATTATCCGTACACGGTGAATTCATTTTTTTTCAGTTTCGTCGTCGAGATATTTCTCTTTGGCTCACATAGAGAAATAATAAACGGGTGCATCGAGCGGCCCGAGGATTAAAGGGGCACCCTCGTGCACGAGAGAATGCCGATGTGATTTTTTGTGAGGTGTTACAGTTCAGTTTTTTGAATTTCGATCTTTTAGCCGACTACGCTGCGCTCGGTCGGTCACGTACGGATCGGGAACATCGACGTTGATGTGAGTACAGATGACGTATCGTTGGGAATGTACGAGCGCATCTCGTTTCGTTTTCTCGTACGCTATCTACTCCAGATATACCTACTATGTATTTACAGAGAAAGATTTTTACTCGGTCGCAATTTGTCAGATCGTGAGACGCTTTAATCCGAACGTGGGCGTGAGTGCATCGAATGTACTCAATCGACGAATTGGCAAATTAAACGTTCGTTCACCGCGTGAGACCGACCTCGCGTTCCTCAAAATCCGTTCTCGTTAACCGCGCGTCTTATTTTTCTTTCACCCGTTCACGCGAGGAGTCTAACTTTAAAACTCGACTTATCAGGTTTCACGCGTGTAAAATTAGTCCTGCTATTGCCCGTTCTATGTAAATGAGGGGTATTTTCTCGAAATTTAGAATGCACGAGTTATAGTGTTATTTCTCATAGATCAGGAACCGAGTGTATTGAGAGTTGTTTTTGGAGCCAACCCGTAAATAAGCTCGTGTCGTTCACCCTTCGATGAAACCGAAGCGATAAGTTTTGAGCGGCAAAATTTGTACTTCCTTCGTGTATTTTCCAGCACGTCTAATACGATTAAGAGCAAAGTCACCGATGGACTATCGAGGGTGTCCAGTCGTAAATCACAAGATGGAAATCTCGCGAGGATATTCGGTTCGTCATTCAAGTGTCGATAACGCGTAATTCCTATCAGCCGATGCAGAGACGCCCCAATTACGGCGCCGACGTCGCTATCTATCCAAGTTCCGCGTTCTTCGACTATGTTGTCCTTCACGATCGATAGTACACCGGACTGTAACCGATACAATCGATCCGGGGTTGTCGCACGGATAACGTCACACCTCTGTAATAATTTCGTTAAGTAAAATTGCACCTTCGCATATTCCTTTGTGAATTAACAAAGTAATTTTCAGGTAAGATTAAAGTGACCGTGGGATTTTTTTCACCCTCCTACTTCTCTCTTTTTTTTCATCAATTAACTTTCACCGGCTTTTGTGTATTGTACGACGGCGCTCTCTTTTTCTCTTCTTAATCTCGAGCATTAACCGGCGCTGGGAAAACGAGAGAAAAATGAGATTAATAAAAATGACGTATTCGGAGCGCGACGATGTCCGGTAGGCAATTTTGTAAATTAAAAAATCGCGGTTATAAAACGGACTCGCGATCTCCCGGGGCTGAAAAAGAGGCTCGTTGCTGTCGGTGAGATAGAAAGAGAGCGGAGGGGACCGAGTGATTTAGCTGAAACGTTTTTCTCCTCGTTTATACCGCCTCGAAGAAGGTTAAACACAATCCGTTTCTCTCAACTTGCGCGATAACGCGGCAAAAATAATCGAATGCACTATAACTGGGTGCAGTTTTATGAGGCTAGAGATAAAGTGCATTTGTCGTTGAACGATTTGGAAGGGTGTACCGTCCTCGAGCGAGGAAATATATCGCACCGATATGAGATGAAATGCTTTCCTCGAGAACGTCATTATGGTAGTCGTACCATTAAATCGTTTTTTATTTTATGTATTGATAAAACAATTTGAACGATCGAAAATATGTTTTTTATTTTTCAACTGCTCATCTATGAACTGTAAATATTTGAAACATGAAAAATTTTAATATTTTGGTATCGAAACGAATGACATGAAAAAATAGCAACACTGCCATTTTTAACATATTTTCGACAAATTTCCGACAATATGAAAACCCTTTTAGAGGCATTTTTGCGGACCCCTGCTGAGCGTCCATCGATTCCGTTCTTTCGCGATATAGCTCGTTTAATAAATAAGGTACATTTATTCGGCTGAATGAGTAACAACGGAAGTAATAATAATGAGAACTCGTAGAGTCCTTCTGCATTGTTGACCCTTTTTCTTGCTCAATTTTCGTCTTGTTCTCGTATATTTTCCATTGTCCCGAGGTGCTTTGAATATTTTATCAGCCATTGGAATGAGAATTGTGAAAGAGGGAGAGGGAGAGAAACGTCACTGTGGTTAAGGTTAGAACACCCCGCATTTGCTACATTCGTGACTCTCACGACATTCTCTCGTTCGAACCTTGTTCTGTCGTCATATTTTCAGTGAACAGAACACCCGTTTGCAAAGGGGAACTGTTTCATGCAATTTTTGTTACTGCATCAAACATTCGAGAGAAATTCGATATCTGGCTCATCAATCGAATTTCGGTAATTCATAAGAATGTATTTGGTAATTTCAATCTCTGGAGGAACTTATTACTCGTTCTTGAAATTTTAATTTTGATTATGTTATCATGCATGCATTTTCATCTCGAATGAAAAAAAATCAAATCGTACATCGTTGAAATGCATCGATAGAAAAGCTCTTCATTCGATTTTCCTTTAAAATGACATATTTTCTTTTTGCCGTCTCGACTCGACTAAGCAATGCAATTTTGTCTGCGTATATGGCCGCAACATTCATAATTGATTTTCCACATTTGACGTTACGCGTAATTAACGTCAGTTGAATGAGAGATAAAAAATGAACATAATACGATTTCCATCGTCTGTGTATTGCAGGAAAAAATTCGCCCCACTTCTTGAAACTCTCGAATGTTCGTTTTACTCACTGAAATGCTATTATTAATACGTGAATCGCAAATCAGATCTCTATTCACGTAACAATAATTACCCGAGGATTTATTAATTTGGTAATTTTGCCCGTGTTAAATTCGCTGTCATAGTATTCGTATACATACATACACATAAACACACTATATTTGCGTAAACACACATACAAACTGTATCAGCAAATTAAAATAAAATGAACGTAATTATCCCTTGATTTGAAATCATGATTAATAATAGTATCGGTTTTAGTTTAATCAATTTAAAGAATCGTGACTTCATCTTGGCACGTGTTCTAGTTTATTCCTAAGTTGATTTTCTGTGTTTACGCTGAAAGAAATTTGAAAGAAAAATAATTGGGTGTTTTTTAAACTATTAAAAATAACGAATCGTACTATTTTTTTCCGAGAGTATGCCGAGTAAAACTTCCAAATTCAGAAGTTAGGACAATTCTCAGCGCGCACCGAGCGCATTGACCTCCGAAAGCTCGCGCGAGGCGATCGGCCAATTATCCGGGAGGATTCGAGCTCGAGATAGAGGCTCGCCACTCACCGAGGCTCGATTTCAATGCGATTTGAATTTCGAGCGTATCCGCGAATCTGTATACGTAAACACGCTTGAGAAGCCAGTATAGCGAGCAATATTGGACACCGAGAAGCTCGTACCGACGTTATAGTTTTCGAGCGCATTGACCTCTCGCTGAACACCTAATCATTCCTCCATTTCTTCTTTTTCCTCGAAATTTCGGCGAATCAAGCGAAAGGAATATCGAATTTCTCTCGCCAACAGAAATTCACGGGGCCGGGCTATCAAACCGTTCCACGCCAGTAAACATGCTCGTTTTTAAAGTCCGGAGCCAAATCCTGTGCCGGCGAAAAACAACCTGATTTTCGTTATAAATATAGAGAAAGCAAGTGCCTCAACGATATTGAATAAAATTCTCGATAACAGCCTGTGAAAAACTCGTAGCGAGAAGAGGTATACGTGTGCAACGGAAGAGCAAAATCATTTTTCAATCTCTAATTTATTGGTACAAGAAGATAAAATAGGGAACGTAATTCAACATAATTATGCGGCGACAAAAATTCCGAGCGTCGTTCTTCTCCCTGGCCGATAAAATTTACCGCTCTAGTTGCCCTCGCGGAAAAGCGATCGAGCGAGAGGCTGCGAAAAGTTGAAGAGAGTTCGCGTGACTCGTCTTCGCCGGAATAAAAGCGCGGCCCTGTATTCCCCGTCCGGGATAGCGCATATAAACAGTCCCTTAACGAAGAAAGCAGTCTTAAGGGAGGGAAGCTCCGAGCTTTCGTCACTCGCCCGGTATATAATTACCTTCTCAACCTGAGAGTACGAACTTCGACTTTGAAGCTCAACTTTGATAAAATACACTCTATTAGTTAGATTCATCCGCAAGATAAACATCGAAGATTAATAAAATTTCAACGGATGAAATTTAAAGATTTAACATTTTTTATACAGAAAAGTTAAAAAAAACTATTTGTATAAGAAAAAGTCGAAGTTAAAGTAATTTGTTATTACAATGAATTTCGTGAAGAATTTTTGAAGATAGGAAAACTTAAGACAAAGAATCTTTAATTTCGTTAATTCTGTACACAGAAAAATTAGTACATATATATATAATACTCGGAAAACAAAATACTCCTTAGACAATCTACCTCAAACTCAATAAATTTCACTCCTGTTATTACCTATAGTTTGGTTATCACCTCGCTCTTTACAAAATCTTTGTAGTGTTCCAAAATTTCTCTCGACGTGTTCACAGAATGCAATGATATAATTTTTATTAAATACGTAAGTACTACGTAAATGAACGGAGCTCGATAAGCGCCGCTAAAACAAAAAGGGCTTTTTTCACGAAGCTTCGATTTTTCGCCAACCACCCGAGGATTCAACTTGAAATTAGATCGGTGCTTTCGTTCGGATGTTTACGTTGTTCCTCGGCAGGAGAGCACGAGGAAGTTTCGTGGATGTTTTTACTATTCGCGCGCGGTCTCGTTGGACAAGAGCGCGGGCACAAGAAACATTATTTACCGCGGTGAAGCGGGAGAGAGAGAGAGAGAGAGAGAAGAAGAAGGAGAAGAGGAGGAAGGGACTCGTTCCCTTCGCTTTAACCACCGTCGGGAGTGGTTTCCATAACCGCGATCCCCGTTCCGTGGCAGCGAGCCACCTAACTGAAAACTTTTCTTGTCCTGTCTCGTGGTGTATGTTCTCTCTCTTTTTTCCGCGCTACATTTTCATTATATTTCATTACATTCATTCGTTTAGATTGTATACAGAGTGTCCCAAATTGTTCGTGCACGATAACTTTTATATTGAGAAATTTTTAGCATTTATTTGAGATTTTTACATATATTTTTCGATATAAACTAAACCGAGTGGGATGTACCACCAATAGATGGATAAATCTTGTATTATGTATCGAATATTAATTTCACTGAATGTATACTAGAACAGATTATACAGGGTGTCGAAGAAAATTACCCCTCGTTCTCGCAAGATTTATTCAAACCGATTACTCCGAACAATTCTCGAATGTCTTTGCGCGGTGTTCCGAAGACAATGTCTACATGATTGATCGATCCCGATGACCTAGATGGCTGCCGTTTGCAACTCCCGAGCCACTCGGTATACTCGAACGATCTATCACGCGCTCGCGAGTTTCGCGGCTGTAAAGGAGAGCGAATTTTCCCGGAGCAGGCTGTCCTTAATGCGTGCCGGCGGCGGTGCGAAGCTCGCGTCACCGCTATCCGCGCAGAGGGAGGCGAGAAAAAAAAACCAGCGCGAGGAACGAAAGCGGCGGTATTATCAACTCGAAATAGAAGCGAGGCTTGAGTTATCGGTATCGTTTTCGGAAAAACACTCGATTTCTCTCGAACCCGAGAACGTTCCTCCACGCTCCTCGAGAATCGATTTATCGAACTCGAAGTTCGCTAATTTCGTTTTCTCTCGATCAAACTGGTCTGGAATTAATCGCCGAGTGAAAAAGAGTTTTCCGCGTTACGTGACAGTCTCTCTCGGCGTTTGACGTACAGCACCTCGATGAGATACGAGGTCAGAACGAAGAAAGAGAGAGAGAGGGAGAGGGAGAGAGAGATCCAGCGTGTATTTTCGCTACGACTTCCCGACAACGACCCAGTTCGACGACGACTCGCTCTCTCGCTAATCTCCCCGCCGACGAACCTGTGGATGAGTTTGTCACTGACCCACTGCCGGATTAGGGAACAATGAAGATTCTAACACCAATTAGTTGGAAGCTGCCGGAGAAAAATCGATCCGATTATCACCGCGGGAGGGACGCGATAAATCGTTGCTTTTTATGGACGTAATTCGGCCGCTCGCTCGGAAACGATTTATCGAAAATATCTGCATCCTACGGGTTTCTTTTGTCGCCCGGCGGCTCGTAACTTTTGCCGGTTGGCAGTGCGTCCGGGAGTCAAAAGTCGAAGAATGCAATATCTCGATTAATCGACGGGGTACCTCGCCTGGTCGATGGGCTTCGTGCCAGGGAACCGGGATGAGAGTCTGGAGATGAAGGTGTTTTCACACCAAACGCGAAGAAACTCTTGATTGACGGCTCTTAGTCGCGATAACTCTGTTTTCATTTGAGATTTATTGCTATTATTGCGATATCTTCAGTAGCTAAGATAGTTGATGTCTCGAACGCACTTTCTTCGGATTTTTTAAAGATTCTGTCGAATTATTTTTTTAAACAGTTTCAAATTGAATAGTAACAATATGAAATTTGTATGATTTTTTTTGCTAAATAACCTCGAGAAAAAAATTTTTAGGGTGAAATAACTTTTATTTTTACATATTTAATTAAAATTTTAGATATTCGTTATGCTCAATCTATACTGAAATTAAAAATTTCTTGAATTACTGAAATACTTCATGTTTATTTTTATATGCTGAAATAAATATTTGAATAACTGGACAAAATAATTGTTCAAATTGTCGATACCGATTTTATTCTAAATTGTTATTTATATAATAATATAGCTTCGACAAATTTTTATTTTAAATGTATAAAATCGAAATAAATCGATCGGTTGATAAAATAGTAACAAAATAGTAACTAGAACGCGATGCAACTTCCTGCTTTACCGTTAGTTTTGCAGATTGCCGCCGGGGGCGCCACTAAGAACTTAATCGAAATTAATGGTTTACACCAGATTCACCATTTTAATCAGTTGGAGTACAAACAGTCAAAACTTACTTCAATACAAATCTGCTAAGTATCGAACAAGAATTTGTGGTAGATCTAGAGTGAAAGTAATCGTATAGTCATCGTGTAGTGTAAAGTATACGTTAGTCGGCATTAGACGTAACCCATTACGTTACAATGCCCGACGCGAATATTCGCTGGGAATACTTCAAACGGGCGCGCGGCCATTTTAGGGCCGAAGCGGCAAATTGACAACCGCTATAATCCCATTCGGTAAGAAATTACTTTCATTAAAGTCAGGGGTTAACGGTGAAGTTTAAATTACAAGCGACTCGGGGAAAGCTCATTAACATCCAACTTGTCACGGGATAGAAGGGCGGATGGTAGGAGGGAAAATTAATTTTACGTCAAATGCGCTCGCGTTAACGCGGAACTCGGAAATTCAATACGTTTATGTACCAACAAGCGGAAACCTATCGAGGGCTATCTAAACCCCTTACTTGTTTTCTGTTTTGCAGATGTTTCGTGACACGTGGCGACGGTGGTCGGTGTTACTGCTGCTCTTGCTGGGCACCCGGTTGCTTCTCGTCGAGGGCCAGTGCGGTTTCAGCTCGCAGGAGAAGCAGGATCGCCAGGATAAGCTCGCTATTTACAAGGTTACCCTGAGAACGTACTGGTCGAGGGCACGCTTCCCCAGGCACTACCCCGAATGGAGACCACCGGCGCAGTTCGGCAAGCTAATCGGTGAGTTTCCAAATTTTTTACTCCAAAAGATTTTTTCTTGTAAAAAGTATCCCAATTGATGAGAAAATCGTGTAGTAATCTTGTGAGAATGACAATCAGATTTCGAAACAAAATCAAATACCTAACCTAAAACCGATCATAGTTATTATATATTAGTATTTATATCGACAAATTGGTGTTTCTATTGAGGTTAGGATTACAAATTTGAGCACTATAAATTTTGAATTCGGTATAGAAATATTTCGTTACGTACATTGTTACAATTTTGTCATTTTCATCAAACTACGCAAATGGCACTGTAACTTTTGTAGTGACTCTCTGCGTGTAATCACGGTTACGGATGGAAAATCCGATGAAAATTGATATATTTTCGGAACCGAAAGAACGTCATTTCATACAATTTGACATTAAATTTTCACTGATGAATGTAACGTATCGACTCGAAACTCGTCCAGTCATTTTCCATGAAAATGTATCGGTCGTTAATCGGGCCGGAAGCACTTATCAAATTGCCCATATGCTATACACTGGCGTATATAAAATACACACGAGGTTCGCGATCGATAGGACGAGGCAACTTTATGAAGTGGTTTACCGAATTCCGAAGTCAAACCTCACCCATCCTCCCGCTCCGGCAAACTCTCCCAGATATGATCGAGTGATAAGCGACGGTGTTTGTCTTACCGTCGAAAATTTCAAGTTGCGCGCGAGCGCGTCGAGGATAATTGGATAAGTTGAAAATTAACGAGTGCGCGCTGTGGCCGCACGGGGTGGGGAGAATTCGCGGCATTTGGGAATTCCGGAACAGGTGTACAGCCGAGTCCATAAATCCGATTCGCGTCTACCTACGCGCGCCAGTCCCTCCGGTGAAATTTCGCGTGCGGAACTTCCCGCTGACGTCGAATATAAATCCAAACTCGAAGAGCACGCCGTCTACGAACGATCGTGATCGTCAAACCTCAAATTCGAATTAGACCCCGAGCCTATTCGGGATTCAATTTCATTCAGCGGGAGAATTGGAAAATTCGAAAAGATCGCAACCTCTCTGGCACTTACTTTTTACACTCACCCGTTTCTTCGAAAGCTTTACGTCGATCGGGACCGATAACCACCCTGCGGGTCGAACGATGTACGCGCGAATCGTGACCGCGTCTCAGGAATATGCTGACTATCGTAGGAAATCAGTAGTCGGTAAATAAAATTGGGAGGAATTTGTTTTATGTGATAGACGTAATTGTGTGAAAATCTAGGAAGATTTCTTTTTTCATAGTACATGCTATTATTCTCATGCCGCAAACTTCACAATCATTCGAACTCAGAAATTGAGACACTTTAAATGAAAAATCAAATTTCGGTGAGAAAAATTTGCAAAGCGCCTCTCAGAATTGATCCATCACATGAAAAATTATCTTCTTCGCGAAAATGGAAGTTTTCCATTAAGGAGAATTCATGCAGAGAAGTACCGAGTGTTAAATAACAGATCTTCGTTGATTGCTTTATTTTTCGCGATTATGAATGATCCCCTTCTTATACATTCTGTCTGGTAATACGACGAGAGTGGAGCGATAGCAAAAGTGCATCTCGAGCAAAAAATTTCGCCAAGGAAACTGCAAAAGCGAATCGCAGATTTGTATTTCACATAACAGAAAATACAAAGTCTGACGCGTTTGCCTTTCTCTCTTTCCTCCCAACTTGGGCTGCATTGGATACTGAAATTTTCGACCCGAAAAATTCCACTGCTCATATATTTCGCGTATCGCGAAAAAGCTCTACAGGTATATCGCGTAACACGCTCGAACGAGCACCTTCGATCGTTAACGTGCCAACTAATGGAATGGAATTCGCAACTACGAGCCTCGTATCTCTCACTCCCACCAACCTTCTTTTCTCTACCAACCTCCGTCGTTGCCGTAAAATTACGCTACACTCGACGTAGTTTTCCTTCGTAAGCCGCGGTTCGGCCAATTTAATTCGACTCCTTTTTTCTTTTCTCTCCGTAGCAATTCCCTTTCTCGCCTATACCGTCCAACGGGATCCGTATTACTTCCGTTTTTTTCTCTCGCCACGGTCAATCGATATTTCAGATCGGATTGAACAGGAGATTTGGATTCGCGCTGTACTCGATTGAATTTTTTCTTGGCTCTCTTTCTCTACTTCTCGTTTCTTTGTATTAACGGGAAAATGGCATAATTTTGGATGTGCGTAATTTTTAGCTCCCTATTTTTGAAAAATGAAATTTTTTAAAATTATCTTAGATTGTATTCTATATTGACTATATTGTATGACACCCACAATAAATTATAAAATTAAAAAATCGAAAAAAAAAAATATATATATATATAATTAAGGATATAAGATTTTAAAAAATTTTCTCGCAAGAGTTCCCACGAGACCAGAGAACTATATGTACAACCCCGAGAATTTGAAAAAAATTTTGATATCAACAGGGGTTATACATATCCCGAGTCGAAATTTAAAGCTTGTTTCTCGTTTTTAACCTTTAGAGGACGGGGGTGGTCGATATTTCAACCACCTACAGTTCA